>ML977688.1:0-78686 GCA_010015725.1 Amniculicola lignicola CBS 123094 | reverse complement strand
CTTATATTCTACTCCTATAATCTTTATATAATTATAGAATTTATTAGAATTAAAGTTAGTTCCTAGGTTATATATAATGTAGTCTAGTAGGCCTTAATATATATTAATCTAACACCTATAGAGTATATCCTAGGTGTTAGGGACATTTCTATATAGGCTCTAATGGAGATCCTATGGATCTCCCTCAGAGGTGCCCTAGGCTAAGACCGGCCCTAATTACCTAACCTATCCTATATATTCTTAGACGTATCCTTAAGGGCTCCTTAAGGATTTGTCTTAATACATACATTTTGCCCTAAACTAAATTACCTGCCCTAACGTGCCTTACAATTTAAATCCTTCCCTTTCCTTAATATAAGGAGGCAGTCAATTTGTAATTAACTATCTATTTTATCTTTTTACTCTCCTCTAGTAACCCAGTGACACGCCATTACCTACCTACACTAAACCTAAGTAACAAGTATACCCCTAAAGGTAAAGCTAGCTTAAGCTTACTCTACGTAACAGCAGAGCAAGTAGCTAGTAGTAGACCTACTAGAGCCTTAATTCACGGAAGTTGATAATAATAATAATAATGAAGAGGAATAACTCTAGTAAGAACTTGAGAGTAGGGGAGCCTAAGGTAACCTATACTTAACCCATTAAGGGGCTAGTGTTAACCCTGAAGACGGGCGGGACAAACTTAATAACTATAAGGTCCTAACTACCTCCTATACAAGGGATGGTCTACATATAGGGGTGTCCACTTATACTATAGTATTAGACGGCTACTAGGGTAATGGCGGGACCTAACTAGGAAATAATAAGGCTAGAAATAGTAGTGTCCCCACTCCTAGCAGCTTAGTTAACGGATTAGTGCGCTACTATAATCTAAGTGTTAACCCTCTCTCTAGTAAACTAGTCCTGGATTGAAGCCTTCCTATAAGAGTCCTAACTACTATTATAATACTAGAGCAAATCTTAGGTTAATAAATGCAAATGCTATTTGCTGCAGAAGACTAAGGAGCCCCCTAAGAGGAGCTTAAGCGGTTGCAATAATAGATAGATATAGCTAAAGTGCTAGCTATCCCAGTTACTATTGCCTCCCTAGCCTATAACTAACCCTAGTCTGTGGCTAAGGAGGTGTCTAAAGTACTTAGTACACTACAGAAAGTTTACCCCTAACTAAGTTTAGGTAATGAACAACGTGCGCCTCAGGCCGCTGCTATTAAATAATAGAGGCGTAATATTAAGTCTACGTTCAACATAGTGCAGATTGTTACTAACTCAATTATAAGGACTAGATGGGCCCTTAGCACTATACAGTTCCCTATTTATAGGGAACTATGCTAAAGAAAGGTAGAAGATAGTACTATTACTACCTGGACGGAACTGCATTAGGAAGCTACCACCCTAGTCTAGGACCTAGTCTTAACCAAATTTAACAACTATCTTTAGTTCTTCAACCTAAGTTAGAGAGATATAGACTTAGTAGACTTATTCCTGCTCCAACTTAGTAAGAAGGAGTTACTCCTAGATAGCTCATTCTTTAAGCACCCTGATAGGACTGATAATAAGTACCTAAAGATTGCTTTCGTATAGGCTAAGGCCCCTAATACTATACGTAATAAAGTCTAACGCCTAATAGTATTGTAAGAGACTTAGGATTGGACAGCTTTTAAGAGAAACCTTAAAACTGCTGAAAAGTTACTGTAGGTGTTAAACCCTAGTAAAGGGCCCTTAGGGGGGAAGTGAGTTGCTTCCTAATAGAACACTAAACCTTCTAAAGAATAGAAGAGGATAGACTGGAAGTTGTCCTAAGGGACACAATTTTCAACACTAACTTAAGCTAAAGGTACCCTAATGCTAAGCAGTAGAGCACCTAGTAAGGACTAGTCCTACTCTAACTCTTAAGACTCCTATAGGAATTAAGGGGGATAGGGGGGTAACTACTAGAAACTGCACTAGAAGAACTAGCAAGGTTTAGTAGCAACTAGTAGCAATACTACCCCTGGGCCGTTACGTAGTAACTTAGGAAAAGACTAGCCCTAATTATAAACCTCTCCTAGCTGCAGTTAGGGAAATACTCTAAGGGGAAATACCTATAGATTACCGTGGACATCCTTGTAGAAAGAGATAATAGTAATCTATTAAGCCTCTAAGCCCTATATAATAGTAGTGCAGAGCTGAACCTAATTAGTAATTAGGTAGTAGAGAAGACTAAGCTTAAGCATAGCTTATTCTACAGAAAGCCAGTGGCTATGTTTATTAATAACAATAAGCTACAACTTAGCAAGCCCTATAACCTAATAACAAGTTATTATAATTCTTAGGGTATTAGGAAGTTAGTGGGCCCTAAGTAGTTTTAGGCCGCTGGCTTCACAGGATATAATTTAGTATTAGGATATCTATAGCTGTAGGCTGCTAACCCTTAAATCTAATTCTCCACTAGTACCTTTAAATAGTAGGATAATAAGAGTACTCCTAAGAGAGTCCAGATTGTTGAGGCAGTAGACCTCCTAGGCGAAGTAAGCTATAGAGAATATACCTACGTCCTTCAACCTACATAAATAAGGTTTTGAGAAATTAATAATCAAGCCTATAAGTAGATTGCCTTAGAACTCCTCTAGGAATTAGTTAGAAAGGTGAAGGGGCTAAAAGGCCCTAGTAGGGATGAGGTCTATGACGCCCAGTATTACTAGAACTAAGGACTACTATAGTTAAAGAACTGGACCCTTAATGTTATAGACTACCTGAAAAAGTGCATTAAAAACAACCCTATACTGTTGTAGCTACCTAAGGTAGCTGCGCGTCGCATAATAAGTGATATATATAATACTAAGCTAATGCAAGCTGTGCTTACCCTAGTCCAGTCCTATAAGCAACCTAAGGAGGCTTATAGATACTTAGTAGATAACGTGCTGGACACTAAGGAACTGAAATACATACTAGATAAACTTTATTATTAGTGGCGGAATTTCAGCAAAAACCAGACAAAGATTATCCGCCTGAACGGTAAATATGATTATGCTATTAATATCAAAGAAGGTGGGAAGATTCCTAATATACCTATCTATAACCTCTCCAGAAAGGAGCTAGATCTCCTATGGGAATACCTTGATATAGTATAGGATAAGGGATGGATTCATCTAAGCAAATCACCTGTGGGCACCCCTATCCTCTTTGTCCCTAAAGTAGATAGTATAATATAACTCTGCGTAGACTATTGCAGTCTAAATAAGGTTATAGTAAAGAACTAGTACCCTATCCCACTAGTTAGTGAGATGCTGGATAGACTATCTAAAGCTAAAATCTTTATAAAATTGGATCTGAGAGACATGTATCACAGACTCTAAATTAAAGAAGGTAATAAGTGGAAAACAGCCTTCAAGACCTGATATGGCCACTTTGAGTACCTTATAATGCTATTTGGGCTTACTAATGCACCAGCAACGTTCTAGTCCTATATCTAAAGGGCCCTTAGAGGGCTCCTGGATCGTACCTGTGTTATATACTTAGATAATATCCTTATCTATAGTAAAGAAGAGGATTAGTATAATCTTTATGTTGAAGAAGTGCTAGAAAGACTCCTAGACTAGGGGCTTTTTTGTAAAGTAAGTAAATATATATTCTCTACTAAGGCTGTAGAGTTCCTAGGCTTTATTATTACCCCTAAGGGGGTAGTAATAGACCTAACCTAGGTCTAGACCATCTGTAAATAGCTAGTACCTATAAGCTACTAAGAGGTACAGGTATTCCTAGGGTTTACCAACTTTTATAGGCGCTTTATCTTCAACTACAGTATAGTAGTAGAGCTATTAATGAACCTGCTTAAAGCTACCTAAGACCTAAACCAAGGCTCTGAGAGCCTTAGAAAGAAGAAGGGGAAGAAGCTAACTAGGAAGGGACCAACGAAGTGGTACCTTCCCTAGAGCTAGCTAAAGGAAGTATATACTGCTTTCAAAGAACTGCAAGAGAAGTTCCTAGGGGCCCCAGTCCTGTAGCACTTCTAGACTGAGAAGCTAGTGATAATTATTACTGATATGTTAGATTTTACAATAGCAGCTATTATGCTCTAGCTATAAGATACCTATATAGCTTCAGAAAAGTATTGGAAGCTAGTTGCCTTCTAGAGCTAAAAGTTCTTAGGACTAGAGGTTAATTAGCTAATATATAACAAAGAATTATGCGCTATTGTATCTGTGTTCTAATAGTAGCAGCACTATGCCACTTACGCCCCTAAAGTAATCTAGGTGCTTTCTAATTACAATAACCTATAGTACTTTATAACTACTAAAGTACTATCCTTAAAGTAAGCCTACTGGGCTGAGGAACTGGCAAAGTATAACTTTAAGATTAAGTACAAGCTAGGGGTGGATAATCTAGCTGATGCCCTATCACGAAGACCTAACTATAAGAAGGGCTTTGCACTTAGAGTAGGCTAGTAAATGTAAGATGCTGTGTTGCCAACCCTCTAATAAAAGCTTTGAATCTAGTCTATCTAGATGACTAGGGCTTAAGCGCAAAAACAGTAGGAAGCTGAGCTAAAAGTGTAGAGAGAGGACCTCTCTAGAGTAGGGCCTGTAGGTTCCCGTTAACTCTCTAAAATAGTACCTTTAGCATAGGATATCTGCGGTATAAGTCTGTATAGTAATATATTACCCTTAGGTAGTCCCCTAAGCTCTACTAATTAAGGTGATCCTCTAGGGACTAACCTATTCAAAGCTGTACACAATAACCAGCTAGATCTAGAGCTACTAACTCCTAATTAATGCGCTGAGGCGCTTATAGTTAAGGCTCTAATTACTGGAGCTGCTTTGTTGTATATACAGGCGTATAGAGCAGCGTCTAGAGATACTGCGTTTACACTAGATACCCTAGACCTCCTCTTAGACTATATCAGAGAGTCCTAAGCCTAGGATGTAGCCTATTCTAGGTATAAGGCACTAATGCAGTAGGAAGAGGGCAGAGCAGTTAAGGGTATACTAAACTGGATAGTTGACCCTAGTAGTATCCTCTATAGAGATAGGAAAGTGTAGATCCCTAATGATATATCTCTATAGGAAGCTATCCTTATTTAGAATTATAATAACCTAATAGGAGGCTACTATAGCGTTGCAAGGACAGTGGAAGTCCTTAGGTAGAAGTACTTCTAGAAATGCCTTAAAGAGGATGTAAAGACGTATATCCGCTACTATGCACCTTGTTAGATAAATAAGATTTATTAGTATAAGCTATAGGGACTGCTGGAACCACTCCCCCTAGCCTCTAAGCCTTAGAAGTACTTCTCCCTTAACTTTGTAACTAATCTGCTAGAGTTGAGGGATAACAATAGTAACATGTATAATGCTATTCTAGTACTAGTGGACAGATTCTCCAAGTATGCCTAGTACCTCCCTATGAATAAAATGATTACAGCCCAGTAGCTAGCTAAGCTACTGCTAACGCAAGTTTTCCTAAAGGTAGGGCTACCTGTATTACTAGTAACTAATTAAGGAGTAGTATTTACAAGTTAGTTCTAGTCTGATATCTATTACTACCTTAAGATTAAGAAACATCTATTAACAGTATTCTATCCTTAAACTAATGGGTAAACTGAACACTAGAATTAGGAGATAGAGTCTTACCTCTAGATCTATATAAACCATGACTAAGACAATTAGGTAGACTTACTACCCTATGTAGAGTTTATATATAACTCTAAAGAACACTCTGCAATAAGGTTTACCCCTATTAAACTTACCTATAGCTTAAAGCCCTTAAGCTTTAATAGGGTGCTAGACAAACACTAGCTTCAGAGACCTGACCCCTTGCTATAGCAGGATATTAGGTATACTAGAAGTTTAGTAGACCTATAATGGTAAGTCGTCGCAAAGATGCAGGAGTGGTTTAAGAACTGGGAGACTATAGCTGCTAACCTTAAGCAAGTACAAGAGTAGTACTAATGTTGGTATAATAAAAAGCGCCTCCCAGCCTACTTCTCACCTAGTGATAAGGTCCTGCTCAACCAGAAGAACATTATAATAATAAAACCATCTAAGAAGTTCAATTGCCGTTACCTTGGGCTGTTCACAGTCCTAAAGAAGGTTAGTAAACTAGTATACCTGCTAGATCTCCCCCCGTTAATAGCACAGATCCATCTGGTATTCTATATCTTACTATTGGAACTATAGAGACCCCCTCCTAAGTTAAGGGGTTTCCAGCTAGGACCTGTAGAGGTTCTAGACTATAACCTAGACTAGGACAGTGCTGCGTACTATGAGGTTAAGGGAATCTTATGTTATAAGGACATCGCGTCCAAATGACATTTTAAGGTTAAATGGCTAGGCTGGCTAGAAGAGAAAGTAATATAGGAATATGAGGCAAATCTTACAAACTGTACTGAAGTACTCTATAAGTACTAGATCTCCCCTTAAGATACGTCTTAGGGAAAGGGCGGAGAATAGCTGCGCAGGCCTTAGGGTAGAAAAGGCCCTTCCTAAGATAAAAAGGCTAAGTATGCCAGAAGTTATAGTAAAGGGAGAAGTCTCCCTTATCTTACTAAGTTGGGAATAAGGAGACTATGTATTATAGATTACTAAGTTAGTTAATGAAATATACTATAGCTCTGAAATACTAAGTACAGAAGAGAAGTATAATGATATTTATCTATCTATAACTCTATAGCGCCTAAACTAAGATCTAGGGAGGTGGAGTAACTAGGAGTCTTCCTATGCTTAATAGGGCTCTCACTTATATCTATCCCCTTAGACTTGCTAGGGATATAAGTACTATAGTAGTAGAATTAATGCTTATAAGGAGCTAAACCCCTACTAGAATCCTGGAAGATTATCTTATGTTAAATGCTGATAATAATATTGGTAGGGCGATAGAGGCCTATAGAACTAATACCCATCTAAGTATATTAGTGGAAACTCTTTAGGAAGATTTAGGAGCAAGGGTAGATAAACCTTATAGTAATATAAATTGTTGTCTGTAGACTGCTCCTAAGCCTACTAGTAGGCTATAACGTTACCTTGATATATCTCCTTGATTAATTACTTCTCTTCCTTCTTAGCAGCACTGAAGGTGGGAGCTAATAACTAAGTATAGCTCTATGTGTGACTCTAGTTACTATAGAGCGTAGCATTTGCTAGTAAGGCAGCCATAAATGCATTGTTAGGAAAAGCGGGCATAGTACTAAACTGGTAGGAGGTATAGCGGTGAGTGATTAAGAGAAGGTATTTAAGGACGTTGATGGCGTGACGGAACACAGGCGCAACCTAAATAGGGCATTAGTAGAGAGATTACAGGGAAAAAAAAAAATAGAACTACCTGCCTCAATGTAACCCCTAGCCTTTACATCCTAACAAGGCTTATATATAGTCTATATAGAAGATACTACCTAGTAGAACTTACTAGAATGCAACAGAGCCTTAATAAAGCCCTTATAGGACCTGTTAGGAATAGTCTTGCTTATGGATATAAGTCTAATAATGTAATACTTATACCTAGATAGTAGTTAGCAGGAATGTACTGCAATACTAATGGGGCGCTAGCAGGAATAATAAAACCTACTAGTAGGCTACTAGTGTAGGCTGCAGCTCTATATTTAGTAAGAGCAATAATACATAATATAGAATAGGAGTATTAAGGATAGTACTAATGGGAATAGTAGTAAAGGATAGTATAATGGGAGCAGGCAGTAATAGGAGCAACTTAGAGTACTTATCAAAAAGTAAGGTGTAAGAAGAAGAGTTAACCCTGAGCGGAAAACACCTTTTTATACCTAATCCAAAGTATAGTACCTGAGTCCCTAAATCACGCTCTAGTGAAGAGCTGCCTATGCCCTAAGAGGCAAATAGTGAACAGCTAATAACTAGAAGAGGAGACTACTAGCCTCCTTACTAGTTATCTATTATATTACCTACTTAAGAGGACCTATAGTGGACCTCCTAATAAGTAAATAGTACTTAGTGCTGAGTACACAAGAGGAGCAATCTCTATGCTGTTACATCTACTACTAAGGGAAACTTGGTTACTATCTAAATACTAAGTCTCCCCCCTAGTGGCCTATTAAAAGGGCAAGTGGCAGGAAGGTATTACGCTGATTAGGGGTATTAGATGCACCCAATTAACAAAGTAGAAGGCAGAGGGGTAGACACTATTAGTAGACTTTATATAAGAGTTAACCCCTTGACAAACTAGCTCTGTAGATAAGTGTACTGCGTGAAAATATCTGCAGGATAATTCATAAATGGGCTGTGTAAGGCCTAGGCCGTTAGTGGAGGTATACTACTACACTATAAGCATTTATTAGGTTAAGTCAACGATAAAGGTCTCAGGATATCCCCTAATGATGATGCTAAGGGTAGGAAGGTAATTTCTCTGAACTAAGGTTTCTCCTACAGGGAGTTTTCCTAGAGTTTAATTGGCTCCTCTATAAGAAGGACCCCCTACGAGACTAACAGATACCTAAGAGTAACCTATTTAATACCTAGTTACAATAACTCAGGCTAAGTTATTAAGAAAGGGGGGGGTAGTTATTAGGGACATTTCTATATAGGCTCTAATAGAGATCCTATAGATCTCCCTCAGAGGTGCCCCAGGCTAAGACTGGCCCTAATTACCTAACCTATCCTATATATTCTTAGACGTATCCTTGAGGGCTCCTTAAGGATTTGTCTTAATACATATATTTTGCCCTGAACTGAATTACCTGCCCTAACATGCCTTACACTAGGTATCTTATATAGATATAGATTTAAGGAAGATTATAGCTTAGAATAATATATCTATATTAATAATATAGAGAATATCCTTTCTACTAATTTATACAACGTCTATAACAATCTTATAGTTAAAGTTAATATTATCCTTAATACTAAATTTAAATTAGTATAGTACTGGGTTATACAATTAGCAGTAATAGTAGAATTTCTGGATTTCTTCTAAGGTAATATAGTTAACCTTATAGCTAGCGTAGGTAAGTATTCTATAAAGCCTCTCTATATAAGGGTATCTAAAGTATTAGTATAGATGTTAAAGTTGTATCTCTGTAAAGAATAATATAGTCTTAATCTTACTAATATTAAAGAATAGGTGTCCCTACTTTTATATAATAGGGATAGTACTATTATCTTTGTATATAATTATATCTAGGGTATTATTATAGTATACTCCTAGTCTATCTATATCTGTAAGGTATAGGAGGAACAGGGTTAGTATATCTAGGATATAGTATGTAACTATTCTAATTAGATTCTTAATTTATATAGTACTAATAGATCCTCTAGATCCTTAGCTACTAAAGCTGATATTAGCTAATCCTAGGGTCTAGTTAATCCTAGTTTAGGGGTACTCTTATACGTATACCTCTAGTTATACCTTGCCAACTATAGATACTATAGTAGCACCTATATCCTATAGTTCACCTTAGTATATTATATAATAATAGTTATCTAAAATAAATTAATTAGTAACCTCCTACTTCTTAGTATTATAGATATCTTCACCTATTATATAGTAGAGATATAATGTTATAGTTAGGAAGTTAACTACTTATTTACTATCTTCAGGGTTATTATCCTTATTATTATTAAGATTCTAGTTACTGGCTTCTCCCTTAAAATCTTGTATATACAATGTAATATACTCCTCTAGGGGAGCTTTAGTATTGAATTGCTTATATATAGCTATATATTATTACTTTACATAATTCAGTTCTATATAAGGATAGTTTATAGACTAGTATCCTTCCTTATAGTATATAAAGTACTTTTTCTTTGTAAACTCTATGCAAAGGTCCCTTAGGGGTCAGCTTCATCCCTATAAATATTAGGATAGGAATCTACTATAGAAGTTAGATCTTAGGTAATTAGAAAAGTACTTTCAGTCTATATAGTATGCCTCTCCTAGTTCCTAGAGATATTAGCCTATTTAGTAGTCTATACTAACTTGTAGTACTATATAAAGGTTACTAAATAGTCCTTTATAGGACTAGTTGTTAGAGAATATAGCTTATTCAAATTCTAGTTATCCTCTACAAGCTTATATGATGGCAGTATATAGTAGTTAATCTCCTTAGAACTATATCCCTATTGCCCTCTAGGCAAGTGTAAACTTGTTAATAAGTAGTTCTAATACTTTATATAGTATCTTATTAGGGTTCTCTTTTCAGCAGTATACAAAGGTTAATAATGTCCAGTTAGTATAGTACTAATTGTGATTAACTGTTGTATTAAAGTAGGTATATAGGGCGGTATATAGGTACTTCTAAGTGTAATTAGGTCTAATATTATAAATGTAATACATTACTGTATAATCCTCTAAGATATTAGGGAAGATATTAGAGTACTATGTCTCCTGTATATCAAGGCGGTAGTATAGGTTAATAAAGATTTATACCTTGTTAGCTAGTATATTATACAGTTTACCTATATAGTTGTTATATTTATTCTAGGCCTTCTAGAATACTACTATCTTTTTAGGTAGAAGCCTCTTATTAGTATACTTATAGATTAGTAGGAGTATATATAGGCTATAGGTATTCTAGTACCTAAGTAGTTTATATAGGGTGGGCTATAGCTAATAGTATAGGGATAGTTATCTTAGTAGGTATAGAATAGGTAATAGAGATAGTCTATAGGGTAGATTATATAGTAATCCTTAGGGTATCCCTATAGGGGTAGGTTTATATAAAGGTATAGAGGGTTTAGGTATATAGAGTTTAGGTATATATAAAGGTACTATAAGTATAGTAGGTTAATAATTAGGTGGGATTATATTTATATCTCCTTATAATATATTGTACAGCTCTATAGTAGTATTATCTATTATTCCCTTTAGGCTGTATACCCCTTTCTTCTCTATAGTAATCTTTAGTTCCTGTCTAATTGTATAATTTATCTATAAGAAGTGTTCTCTCTTCTATCCTCTAAAATCTTCTATAAAAGCTTGTAGGGTGTTCTTGCCTATAGTAGTTATTATATAAAGGTTAATAAGTGCGCATCTAGTATATAAGGATAGTTAGATATTTAATAGGTTATTATCTATATTAATATAATCCATCTAGTATTATAGTTACACAGTGCCTCTTAACGTCTTCTTAGTAATATTAAGGCTTTCTGCTATATCTTTATATATATTAATATACTTAGACTCTTCCTCAGGTATATCCTTCTTATTGTTGTTGTTAGAGGTAGGCCATAGGGTAGTTGTATCAGGGGTTACGTCAGGGCTTGCTATTATAGTAATAGTATTATTATTATTTTATGCTGTTAGCTTATTTATATAATAAGGTTTTCATTTTATATGATTTATACTATCTTCCTATACACTAGTTTAGTATATAATCTAATCTCTCTATTATATATACTGGTTTAGTAGGCTTAATAGGTAATAAAATAAAGGTCCTTGTTAATTTACTAGGATAAGACTCTATCTTTACTCTTGCTAATTTGTAGTTGAAGTTAATTAACTACTAATTAGTATTAAATAGGCTTCCTTCTATAAGGTGTAATAGGTGTATAATAAGGTATACAAGTATAAAGGTGGAAATCTATCTTCTATATATATGTATTAGTATAGGCTTAATAGGGGTAATACTTAATCAGATTGTAGTATTATTTATTCTATCTAGATATAGCTGGGATAGAGGTTTTGTATATAACCCCCTGCTAAGCCTTTATATAGGCGTTATATAATAAGATTATATAACTCCGCATAAGGGCAATATATCACCCCTTTATTATCTATGTATAGACAACTAGGTAGGTAATCCTACCCTTTATTATCTTTACTAGCTAGTACTACCTCTCTACCTAGTATAAGGGCAATAATATACTATATAACTAGGCTATTATAGTTAGTAATAATAGCTGGATAACTAATAAGCTTAGAGTAGAGTAGCTAAAGTACTTTATTAAGTATATAGAGGGCAGGGTGGTTAGGGTATATTAGCTACTTATCCTTAATAGCTATAAGAGCTATAACTTACTTAAATTTTAAGAACTCTATAAGGAGAATAATATCTATATACTCTATATACTACCTTATTTATTATACCTCCTATAGCTACTTAATATAGGCTACTTCTTACTACTAAAGTATAGGTATAGGTATTAGATTAAGAGCCTAATCTATAATAGTATTAATTATATTACTAAGCTTAAATTCCTACTAGCCTACTATACTACCTATAATTAGTTAACTATAAAGGATAATATCTGCGTAAGCTTTTAAGGCACTAGCCTAGTCCTATATAATCTAGAGGTAGTAATATTAAAGCTTAATATAAGGCTTTATATACTAATACCTATACTAGAGGTTACCCTATAGGAAGCTAAAACACCTAGTAATATATATAAACTAGAGGCTTAATTAACTCTAATCTATAATTATATATAGAGGTATTAGAACTTATTACCTACCTCTATTATTATAGTGCTTAATTAGCTCAAAAAGGGCACTAAGGTAATAGTATACTTAGCTATACTTATATGTAAGTAGATTATAAGTCTTAAGAGAGTAAATAAGGCTACTACAGAGTATAAAAAGTGTAAAAAGAAGTAGATCTAGACGTAAGGTACCTTAATAAAGGTAGAGGGAGAGGATATTATTGCTCAAAAGGAGGTTAAGCAGCAGCTAGAGGGGGAAACGTGTCAAGGCAAGGCGTAATTAGGTGTAAGCCAGCAGGCTTCAGCGCGCTGCACGCGCTGCAGAGAAACTGGCCACAACTCATGAACATGTCAGAAGCGTACTATAGATGCTGCTTAATCTAGGATAGTTACTATAATATACTATCTTGTTGCGTTATTGAGATATATCGCTGTAAAGGTAGAGAATATAGTAGAGTGGGCGGCTCGCTTGTACGGGCGGCTCGCTTATAAAGTACGTTAACGAAGACTCACACATTATGAATTTCAAGTGTCTGGCGGTGTTTGCTTGTGCTGCGTGCGAGTTTGAGAAGTGGATGCTGAACTTCAGAATTCCACTCTTCCTCGGAAACGCCTGAGCCATGGTCGTACTTCCGTGCTGTTGCCACAATGTCTAGTACCTGCGCCGTCGAAGGCATCGAGCCGAAGACACAGCGATGCTCTGGGTCGTTTGCCCAGGGGTATTGGAATCGCATCTTGTCTACCGGTGGAAGATTATGAATGAACGCATTGCAATCACCGTATCCCAAAATTCCAACACCGTCTGCGAAGCGCTGAATGGCCCTGCGCATTGCCATGACGTCCAGAGGCTCCTGCACATCCTCGTCGTCATCAAAGTTGCAAAAGACGACGGGCTGCTCTTCAAAGTCTTCCATCATTTGGAGCTGCTTCACGGGACTGAGACGTCCACTCTGATGCGACTCGGCTTCGGAGGTTTCGGATGCTGCTGTGCTTGAGGCGCTCTTGGTGGGCGAGGGAGGCGCAAAATGGGAAGCGCTATTGAGGTCACGAAGTGTTTGTTCTAGGTCGCATTCCATCTTGCGGCGCTTCTTTGCCGATCGTGGATTCTCTTCATCATCCGTTGTGCGGTGAACAATGGGTAGGCTGGACGGCCTTGGGGTTGGAAAACAGTCAACTGTCATTCGCAAGACATGGAGAGGGAACGGAGACCATACAGTTCTTGCAGTGTATTGACGTTGTCAACCCATACCGCGATGTCAGAAATGCTCTTGGGACTCATGTGTGATGAAGATGGCGGGGACAGTTAGTGGGTTGAGGATTTGGCAGTTGGTGTTTTGAGACGAGTTGTTTGTTTTGGTGGGGCTGGCCCGAGCTCTCAATCAACCATTGGCACCAGCCACACCACCTGCTCTCCTCCTCAAGATAGAACGCTCCGCTTGCCCTTGATTTCGCTTTTGTAGGTCGTCATGGCCAGCTGAACAGGCCATCGTGTGATTCAAAGAGGTTCGCCTGCAGCCTACAGAGGATAAGGGGAAATAGGAGGGGATGGAAAAAGTCGCGAAGACCGCACAGGAGGAGCGCTTCAGTGTCAGGTGGGAGACTGTGGATAACATCGACGATGGTGGGTGCTGGCTCAAGGCGTGGGCGACGCACAATGTGTATTACTAATCTACATGAGGCCAAATACAACCTCCTTCCCACATCCTCCCATCTCAGCGCACCCACACTCCACGCCCCTGCCTTGGTATATTCTATTCTCCGGTCATCTTTGATTCCATCGCTTCTTACAAGCTCCCGATTCAAATTAACTCCTCTAGGCCCTCTTATCACGTCTCTAAGCGGTTATCCCTATTCAATTATTCAGTTATAGCCATCATTAGTAACTAAGACTGGAACGCCTATACAGGAGTTAGTTATATAATAGCTACTTAGTTTAGATAGTAAGGATCTAGTTGGTGTAGGTATTTTAGGGATTATTATTTATCTTAATACTATTATTTAGAGAAAGATTTTGCTTTACCAAGAAGGCGCTACAAAGACACACATAGTATAGACAGTAACAAGTATTCAGATACACAGTATACGGTACTCTACCCAGTACCAATCACAATAACAGATCAAACAAAGCCTTTGCACGAACATCTTATCTACTACAACAAATAAAATATTCCAAAGGTAGTATACCTAAAGACGTTTTAGGGACCTAGGTAGAGGAAGCAGTAAGTCGTTACTGGGTGGTGGTGGGACAACACCACTACAAGCCAACCCATCAATGACCTGCGTTGGATCATTTTCGCTAACCTTCCTACCGTCAGCGGGGCAGAAAATTCCATCCTCCATGACCGCAAGCAACGCAATGCCGGCATCGGCCCGCTCTACATCTCCGCAATGGATGACAGCCTCGCTCGAGTCTGCATTCTCAAAGCTTCCGGTCGTTGGATATGTAAATGACTCTCCGTTCTTCCAGCTATGCTCGAGCTATTATAGAGTGTTAGTGGGCATTGGCGTAAAGGAGATAATAGTAGTGGTCCGTACCGTTGCTCGATAGCGAAGGTTGACATGGCTTTGCATGGCAACGACGCTGCATCGGGCAATTTTGCCTGGCTTAATAGCAACCGACGCTTCGTATGATTTTGTAATCTAGGAGCAACTCCTGTCAGTGAGAGACTATGAATCAGCAACATTAAACGCTTACCCGTGTGAGCTGCATATCTTCGGTACCTTTAAAGCTCATCTGGACATGCTTGGCCACATACTTCCCAGACACTTCGAACTTGTTTTTCGTGTCGACGTTTGCTACTGGGACCCCGGCTTGCACACTGACTTCATGTCCATACGTGAGGCCTGCTTCCCAGCCGTGCTCCCATCCGGACTGCTCCTGAGTTGTCACCTTGGTTTGATGCTCCGTCGCAATATCTAGCTTTACTTTCACAGTGACATCGGTGTCGTTGAGGTCGTTGCGTAGGTAGGCTCCGGATCCCGCCGCTGTCATCATTCTCTGGCTTTGTATCCGTCAGCGCCTCCACATAATACCCAAGGTAGTCATGTATAGCGGTTCGAACGTACTCATAGGGCCGCTCGTTCAGCTGCTCAAACGTGGGTTCAAACGTCGCGTCCTTCAGGACCACCTTATCTGGTCTGTATTTCGAAAAGATGGGCTTAAGCGTATCAATGCAGTCGCCGGAACTTCCCTCGATCCCTAGCAGCATGCCTTGATTCTCTGTACCGCGCGCTGCATTGTGTTCTGCAGGGGGGCTGTCCCAATACTTGCCGGCATCCATGCCTTGGCCGTTCACTTCCAGAACGATACGGCCTACCCCGTTGTTCCACCCCCCGTCCCAGAGCGAGAATTTGGAGAAGGTGTGAATCCATGGATCCCACCTCACGGTTCCGGTCCGGTGGTGGCCGTCGTCGCCGGGCTTATTTCCTTGAGCTTGCTCGGTCCCGTCGGTGAACTTGATCCGGATCCAATTCAGGCAGCCTTTGCTCGCCCAGGCCTCGATCTCGTTGGGGAATATGCCTTGCCTCCACTTTGCTGCGCACCAGCGTCCGCTCTGTTGGTTGCCGACTGTTTCTCCCGGTTCAACGAATCCGGGTAGATTGGAACAGTCATCTCCATCTCGGGGAGTGATGGCGAGATCGGGAGGGTCTGATGGGAGAGGATTCGCGACTAACAGGGTGGCGTAAAGAGAGAGGAGAGTGCAAACAAATATCATTTTTCTAGCAAAGATAGCAGTTGGGTAAAAATAAGATGAAGATGAAGATGAAGATGCACGTCAGTACAGTGACAGATAATAGGGAGGCGGCTGCCCCTTTTTAACTACACGTCGGAGAAAGGAGCCGGTAATTGAGGGCGTTTCAACAAAGATTATATTTGGCCCTATCGCCACTAGGCAAATATGTCTCAAGCTGCGATCACGCTGGCCCTCGGATGCCGTTGGGCGAGGGTGAGACTGGGGCGGTGTCTCTGAAGCTTGTATCACCTGAAAGCCTCGTATAACGCTCGCGCTTCGAGTAGGAATAAAACCGTAAGCGCGGCGATAATTAGGCGTTGGGCCGGTTTAGTAGAGTGGAGTTGCTAGAACAGTTAAAATAGACCGTGAACCTGAAGACAGAAGAATGAATATGCGACTCGAGAACAAAAACCAGAAAGCGTGCCTAGGCCAGGGCCGTATCATTCTCTGCGTTAATTCAAGCGTGACGACTTGCTTCTGCTTCCTTGAGGACAAGGACCACTTCCGCTGAACTACTGTTTTACTCTGCCTAAAAACCTGGCTTTCGCCCTTTGACATCCAGGTTAAGGTGGTTGGAGCCCATCTCCAGCAAGTACTTAACAATGTCTACCTTCCCATCCTCTACGGCCGGATGGAGCGGGGTCCTAAGCCCAAATATACGCTAATTACATGACTTCGGGTCATCTACGCCCTTCGCACGAGGTTTATATGTGTTTTGAGCGACAAGGATCTTGACTCTCTCTCAAATTTTCCGCAACACTCTACACCTGTGGCTAATGTGACACGCCACTCAGTACACAGGCTCAGTGTCTTGGCCTGAGACCGGCGAGATCAGATTCGAGGAAATTTCTGCCTTGGGTGATTTTTCTTCATCAGAGGAAGACGAGCCAGAGTGCTTATTTGGCGACGGCCTTGGCGGCATCCTAGGACATCTTAGTATGAGCGGCGAGCATGTCAGTACACTTACTTCTCCCCAAATATTAGTTCCTTTGTCCTAACTTGTACAGTTCATTGCTGCTAGGTCTGCTCCGTCAATATTGCAGTGTTAGAGGACTGGAATGAGGTGCACATACTGAATCACTGCACGCTACTTCCCTGCGAAAGGGAAGGTGGAGACGTGACCGGCGATCCGCTCCGGATAATTATCTGAGACGAAATTGAGATGGGGATTAAAGGTTCGTGTTTTGGTGCTATGGGAAGTGGTAACAGTGATATATTAGTGCATAGATTGGGCGGAGAAGGTATAGTGGTTGTGGTTCTTGTCGTTGATATAAGATACGAGAATGCTACCGCTAACTACAGCTAATGCGACGTTAATTGATGTCAACATGTATGAGAGGAGATTGAAGAAGTTGGTTGATGGAGAGAGTCTATCAGAATGAGCGTATATATATCCTCCTATTACACAAGCAACCTATCTTCAACGAGGACATAGATGCTGACAATTGAGACGGCGGTTATCTCTGTGCGCAAGCGGGAGTTGCTTCTCGTTGATGGTGTTGCGCTATTCGGTTGCGAGAGGAGCGCCTCGTTGTCCTGCGCTTAGTGGTGGAGGATGGGCTAGGGGACGCGGTGTAGTTGTACTATATAGTAGTATGGCTTTCGTGACGCTCAACGTTTGCCGTCTACAACTATCTCACTTTGTTCAGCTATTACAGTAGCGTTGTGTCGCTTCCCAGTTCGCGTCTGCTTTGAATGCTTTTAAGCCGTCTGTTTCTTCATTCAAGGATGAATATAACACATCGTGAGAGAATCCCAATTTCAATATAGCTATGCTTGGTTTCTTGCAGACTTCCCTCACGCGCCTAACCCGACCATGGTTCATGAGATTTGAATTAATGATCTGAGGACGTATGATCTTCATAACTCTCAAAGTAACAGGGGTCTTACTCATATCATCACCGGATTTTAATGGAGGGGAGAGGCGGTTGTTTGATGCACGGCTCATAAACCAGAAACACCGAAAAATAGGTTCTTCGCTTCAGCGTGGATCAACCGGCAAGTAATCAAGCCACTATAGCTTGTAGGACGAATATTTTTAAACGCTTATTGTTGGCGGCGGCTGAGTCGGCCACATCGGACACGGATGTGGCCAGGCAGATTTCGAGCAAAATCAAAAGTTGATCACGAAGTATTTCTATCAACAACTCTATGAAAACTACCTGCGTCCTAATAAAACGCTGGATTCTATTAGATCTATATACAAATAAACTCTCTTTAACTTTTTATAAGGATGCAGGCAGTCTATATAGAGTTATTGATAGAAAGGTTGCTTTTTAGTGCTTATCTCGTTGCCGATCCTCTGCCTTGATTCTGCCCCTCATCCACCTCTAAAGTGCAAGGTGAGCTAGCCTTGGCGCTGGAAAATCAGCCAAGGCTCAGAATCTCACGCCTAATTAGAATTACAAAAAGCGATATATCTTCACAGTTATAGCATGTATTTAAAAACCTTTTGAAGTAAATAAAAGAACTCCCTATCTAGAATATACTCTATTAATTTAGAGAGATTCTGTTAAGCTGTAGTAGAGATATTTATCAAAAATAAGAGGTGCTGAGGTAGATTTCTGAGAACAAAGACGAATCAGAATGACAAAAGGCGATACAACGTTATGAGAAGAGGGTTGATTAGTATAATATTGGATAGGATAAAAGATCTACCTATATAAAATATATGGTATCAATTTAGTAAGATTCTATTGAGCTGTTGTAGAGATATTGATCAGAAAGGTGAGTTGCTGAAGTTGATTTTCTTGATTTTGCTCGGAAATCTGGCTGGCCACATTCATGTCCGATCCGGCCGCGGCAGCCGCCGCCAACAATAACACCCTCTCTCAGCGCCTGCACGAAGGATTCCTTCCAAAGCTGGAAGAGATCCGTCAGTTACTTCCGCTCCTATTCCGTCACAAGTATCCTATTGTCAATCCAGCACGACGGCCTCTTAGAAAATAATATCCACGGAGATGAAGACACTAGCCAGATCATGGGTATCGTTGATTGGCAGAATGCTATGATTGCCCCGTTTGACGTCTCTCTTGGGTATCTCGAGACGGTACTAGACGTCCAGACTGGACGCACCTGGCACCTCTATCATAACCATATCGGCCTCAGGAAACAATTCTGGGATACATTCTATAGAGAAATTGGCGAAGTGTCGGAAGTGGATCACCAGTCTATGGCGACCGCAAGGCGATTTGAATTGTTTAGACTGCATGGCCCTGAGGAGAAGGCAGCCTCATACCTCGATGTATTATGCCCGCTTTGGGCAATCAAGAGATGTGCTTCTACCTGCCCCTCCTGCTTTAGCTCTAGTGATCTTTAGTTCAGTAGGAATAGGCGTGTATATCTTACTTTTTGATCGCATAGATAGTATATGTAGATACCAGACAGACTGACGTTGACATATGGGAAAATGAGACAATGGGAATCATACACAAGGCAAAGCATAGATAGAGTGAAAGGATATATGTGAATGCATCCCAGAAGTGTCAGCTGGCGCAGTAAAACTGCGATACTATACGCTGCGCAAGAAAGACGCGTAAGGCTATTGCGATATTTCTCGATCTGGACATCCTACTCCTTTCCATCAAGAGCACTTCGCAACCATACTGCAGCCAGAACACCTTCAGCCTTTTCACGAGCACTCGGCATATACGTTCACCGTCTCACCGCCATCTCACCTCACCTCACTCACGATTATCCCCCCTACTACATCCCGCCCACTCTCCGTGCCAAACTCTCCAAAACCGGCCCCAAAAATGCACCCCAATACCCAGTCTCCGCATCCTCATCAGCAGCATACACCATAAGATTGCCATACAGCCTCGCAACGCGGAAGATGCCCTGGACAGACGAGGTGTCGAGGTAGGGCAAACTAGTGTCGTTGCCGAGGATTGAGATAGCGCAGGTCGATGTCGATGCACCCTGTGATAGGTCGGCAGAGTCAGGTTCAGACAGGTACGCATAATAGACCTTGTGCTCGGTGCCGACGATGGTGATGCCGGGTTCGATGAAAGCCCCGTGATCAGGACGACGGGAGAGCGCATCAGTCGCAAAGGCTGACCATGCTAGCTCGGCTTTTTTGCGCAGACTGGCCGCCATCCAGATGCCCATCTGCAGCTGTGCTTCTTGAAGGGTTCCCGAGGGGGACTTGACTTCGATGCCGGTGAAAAGGGCGGCGGCCTCGGTGTAGATGTCGGTAGTGTGGCTGATGGGGGCGTGGCGGAGTGTCTTGTAGAGGCTGGCATACAAAGGGTGGAGGTGTGAATAGGAGAGGCAGAAGTCGGTTTTGCGGAAGACGGGGGTGGGCTTGGAGCGGGTGGGGGCGGTGGTGGAGAGGTAGGCGGGCTGGATGGATTGCGATTGTCTATGTTATTAGTATGCAGAGAGGATAGAAAGTAGAAAGAGAGAAACATACACACTCTCCTGCCGGAACCGCCCACGACTATACAAGATGATAGCCAGTTGGAGCAGCGGCGTCACAACATGCAAGCACCACGCATTTTCATCCATAGTATGCTCCTTGCACAAATAGGTCCCTTGAAACACGGCTTTGACGCGATCCAGTACCAGGGCAGCATCCGCTTCCTGCTCCTCGTCCTCCTCGTCCTCCTCGTCATAATACGCTGCGTCCTCAATTGGATCGAACAGCAGCGACGCCTTGTACGTTGGATCCCGCTCCAGCGCATCCCTCAGATAACCCGGAATGTATTCCCTCTCCAGCCGGTGCCGGAGACGGGTCTGCAGTGACCGAATACGCAGCGCAACAGCCGCAGGGACGCACTCGCCCGCGGCGGCCAGCGGGTGGAGGAATATGGGCGGGTGTGCGGTTCGTAGCTGAGTGATTTGGCGCTGCGGGGAAGATGATCGCGAGGCGTTGCTGCGCATGCTGAGCGTCGTCTTCTCCGTAAGGCTCGTCACGCTGCCCACCACTGACGCGCTTTGGGTGGGTGTAATAAGCTCATCGCATTCGACGCGGGGCCGTTTAGAGGGGCTCTGTGGGCGTGATTGCTCCATAGGGCATGGACATAAGTCGCTGTGTCGGCGGCGCTTGGACGGGCGCGGCTGCGACAAGGCGGCTTCAGCGTCGCTTTCGGGGTTTGCAGAGTTGCGCAGCCATGCGTTGATGCGCTCTGTGGTGGTGAGGACGGGGGGTGAACAGAGGCGGATGCGCTGCATGTTGAGCCATGTACGCGGTAACTATGGGATGTGGTTGTCGTATGGGGGAGGGGTTGCAGAGCCGCCTCGGCTAGTGCCACACATGGCCTCCGTTTCCACGGCAACTCGTTGTCCAGCTGCAACACAGCCACAGACGACCGTCATATTTTTTATATGTGGTAGTTACAATAGTGGGGTACACTACTCACGACGATTCTCATGCCATTTACCGACATGAATTTGATCACCATAACACGGGCCTCTTGCGCTGCCATTTACCTCGTTGATGAAACACGATATTGGACAAGCTTCTGCTCATTGGAGGTTCAGGACCGACTGCACGAATGTAACCTACTTATCCTCCTCACATCGGTACTTTTCACCCTTGTCATCAGCCGTCATCCGCCTCATGCTCGCCACCCTCATGCTGATTCTCAATCTCCTGGTTCAAGATCTTTGCTGGACAATCGCCCAAAGGGGTGAAGGATCCGTAAACGCGTCGGCGCAGCACGGGATGAGGGGAGGGGAGGGGATTGGCCGGACTAGCGACTGCCATGACTCCAATCCGATTACCAAGAAGTAATGTTTCGAAGTCAGCGCGCTGACGCCTCGTCGTCAACTCCAAAAATTGGCCACCAGAACAATCAGAGAGAAGACTCGGGCCGGGCTCAACCCGAGTCACCCACATCTGATCTCAAGAAACCAGGACGCATTCTGTCCGTAGAGCAACGTGCAGTACAACAGAATCGAGCACAGAGCAGTAGTAATTGGCACAGACGCCGAAGCTTGACTGGAACGGATAGGAGGAGTAGAAATGCTCTTCCTATTATGGACGTCCGCATGAACGTGCGTATGATTAGAGCTTGAGGCTTCAAGTTGTAGGGGCTATGAATCTTTCGTGTACATTGAATTCTTCACGTGCGATGGCTGGCAACGATTTTCTTGCAACGATTTCCTTGCGTATTAGTCATGGAGCTTTCATATATATGGTGCGGTGGTTTGGATTGTCAACTGTAATTGTATTATTTCCATGTGAATCATGCCCTTTTGGTCTTGTCAAGGCGCCATTTGAAATTATTCCATAGGAGAGGCGGTGGTGTTGGAGCCTTGTGTGTCAGATCAGGTTCTAGATTGTTGCATCTGCCTCCCGGACTTGCTCCTCTGAGAACTCGTGGGGACCGATTTCCGCCGTGATGGTTGTTCGCTGTTTGGAAGATTCCTCGGTCGAAGTGCAACGCAGATAGCTAATGGTTTCTAGTGGAGATTTTGAAACTCTGCTGAGCTCAGCGCCTCGTTTGCACTTGGCCTCTGCTCGTGATCGACAATGAGCAGATAGCGAAGGAAGTCTTCAAGAGCTGATGGTATATCCAATTTCGCCAGCTCCTCTGAAAATGAAAGTGTCTCAAAACACTTCGGATCTTTGCTGTCACCGAACCCCGACTTTTCAATGACCTGTGCTATCCTAAAGTAGCCTTGGTAATTGGGGTCGCTGGGGTGCATTTTTACCGATGTAGGGAAGAGACGCAAGAGCTTCGCCATGGCCCATGGGTGTGGCCAATGACCTTCGGGCATGTCGTTGGCGCCAAAAACAGAAGGAGAAATCCAGTCAAAAAGCTATGTTCAATGAGGAAGAATATGGGAACATATGGTAGATGGCTTACAGTTGCAGCAAAACTCCACACATCAGAGGAGTGAAAACAACCTATCCCAGACCAGACCTCAGGAGCACGCATTGCAAGCGGTTGGACAGGGTACTCTTTGAAGCCTTCAGTGCGTACTATCGCGTGTCAGGCTTGATCTTCGACTTGAAATGAGAAGGTAAATACCTAGCCCTAAGTCCCCAAGCTTCACCACTGGGGACGATCCTTCAAGGCCAGAGATGAGAATGTTGTCATTCTTTACGTCTGCCTGTCATTAATACAGTATTTGACCGGTGTAGTTGGGAAGACGCTGTACCTGTGTGTACAAGGCGCTGATTTCTGAGATCGGCAAGTGCTCCTAATACTGCGATAGAGATGCTTTTGTGCAGTGCCAAATTTCGCCTGTGAAGTTTGGAGGAGATATCCTTGAGAGTACAATCCATCCATTCGAACGCCAGATAGTAATCAGTTGTGTCCCCGGAGCTATGGGTATCGATCGTGTCGTAAATAGCACGGATATGTCTCGACGAGCGGATCAAGGGATTGGTGTAACAATTGTTTTCACGCTTCAACGTGTCTATGATTTTATCCTCGGAGCTCGACTTTATTACTGCCCTGCATATCTCTTACACAATTATATTGCACTACTCCTTAGAACTCACCATCTCCCGGGAAGCTGATGTTCAGCTCGCGGTACAATTTCTGCTTTGAACACAGCGGAGCTAGCGGTCGAATTGCTTAGCGTCTCGACAAGAAGGTAATTCCATCTAGATCCACGAAGTGTCTGGCCTATACGTAGTGACATTACGGGCGTGAGTTCGATCGCCTGGGAAATGAAGAGGACTGGAGAGGAGGCACGGCCCTTGTAGTCGGTTTTGCGGTCGATAGGCTTGCGACGAGTGGAGTCAGGAGGCGTAGCGGCCCGGATCGTTGAGAGGTAGGTACTAAATGTCACTAGCCGACGCACGGTCTCGCCTGGCGCACACTCACAGCGGATTTTGCCGAATTTTAATATTATTGTAACTCTACCAATATGGATCGTATTGAGGAAGCGCTTGCACATTTGGAATCCCTAGGACTAGGAGAATTAATTAATATTACTGCGATAGCAAAAATCTATAGCGTTGGAAGAAGCAGGCTATCAAAGCGCTGGTGAGGTGTCTAGAGCTCTTGTGCTGTACAGTACGAAAATCAACGACTACTCAATAATCAGCAAGAGAAGGAGCTTCTAAAGTATATCAATCACCTCTGCAATTGTGGCCTGCCACCTATAAAGCAATAGCTGTGCAACTTTGCCTCAGAAATCTATAGTAGAGAAGTAGGCAAAGCCTAGCTAGATCGCTTCCTTAAGAGGCATCAAATCTCCCTAGTTACTCACTGGACCTTTGGACTAGATCAAGATAGGAAGAGAGCTGATTCAGCCTTTAAATATAAGCTCTATTTTAAGCTTCTTTAGCAGAAGATTCAGGAGTATTAGATTAAGCCATGGTATATATACAATATAGATGAGAAGGGCTGCCTTATTGGTATACTTGCAAGAATAAAGCAAATTTTCTCTAGGTAGATATACAAGGAAGGTACCCTTAAGTAGGCTATATAGGATAGCAACTGCGAGTAGATTACCTGTATTACCTATATCTGTGCTAATAGCTCTGCCCTGCCTCTAAGCCTTATCTATTAAGTAATAACTAGTAACATCTAAGACACCTGGCTACAAGACTTTAATCTAGCTCAGTATACTGCCTTTTTTACCTTATCTCCTACAGGCTGGATGAATAATAATCTAGGCCTATACTAGCTAGAACAGGTATTTAACTTAAGAATAAAGAAGGCAGCTTAGTAAGCGTATAGGCTCTTGATTCTAGATAGCTATAGATCTTACATCTCTATAAAGTTTATCAACTACTATAATTAGAATAGGATTCTGCTAGTAGTCTATCTACCTTACTCAACCTATATACTGTAGCCTCTAGACGTAGCCTTGTTTAAGCTACTATTAATAGCCTACTTAGATACCCTAGTACGCTTTATGTATAAATTAATAGGATTTACAGCTCTTACTAAATAAGACTTCTTCCACCTATTTAATAGTACCTAGGAGACCTTATTCACAAAGAAGAATATACTTTCTAGCTTTGAAGCCTATAGTATAGAGCCATTTAACCCTAAGAGAGTTCTTACTTAATTTAGTAAGCCTCCTAGAAGTAGGCCTTCTTCTAGTAGGAGCTCTTAGTTAGTTCTTACTGCTTAAGATTAGAGACATATAGAGAAGCTTCTAAAGGAAGTAGTTAGTAATATATATAATTAATGAGCCTAGAAGCTTAGTAATATAATCTATAGTCTCTCTATTTAGGTCATAACTCTCTAGATGGAGAATCAAGGCCTAGGTAAGGCTCTAATTAATAAGAAGAAGAAGAGGAAGCGTAGTAAGGCTCTCCTACTTGAAGCTCCTACACAATACTATAGTGGAGCTGTATTCTATAGCCCTTAAAAGGTTTAACAAGCACGTAAATAATAAGCTAAGAAGGATACTGTAGTAGAGCTCCTATGCATACAAAAAGAAGAGAAGACTAGGCTCAAGATATCTAAGAAGCTTGAAAAGGCTTAGATAGCTGAGGAGAAGAGGCGTACGAAGGCAGCTGCAAAGGAAGCTTAACAGGAAGAGCTAGAGCAAAAGTAACTCCAGAAGCAGGAAGCGTAGCTTAATAAGTAGGCTAATAAGTAACTTTAAAACAATTACAAGGCAGCTAGAAAGGCTACTAGGCCTCCTTAAGCTTGTATTGCTACATTAGGGCAGGTGGTTGATGAGCAATCAGTTGTTGAAGTGGTAGAGCTGCCACAGCAGTAGAATCGACGAGGTAGAGCTATTAAGCTCCCTGATCGCTATTGTAACTAGCTAGTACGCGCAATAGAATCGCTGTAATTAGTTTCCTACTCTATCAAGAATCTAGGTCTATTAATTAATTATTTGATACTGTAGGCCCTCAATTGGAGAGGAGCTGTACGGCAAATTCCGTGCGTCAGATGAGACCGTGCGTCGGCTAGTGACATTTAGTAAGCCACGAGCCAATTCGGTCGTACTAATGAAAAAAATGGCTTTCTGAGTCTATTGTTGTCGATACAAGCGCAGGCCCGTGCACTGTGCCCCACCATCGAATCGAACCCTAGTTCTATGGACTCCTCCTTCGCGGCACCGCTCATCAACTCCCCAAAATCACCAGAGCCGGCTAAACGGGGTACTAGAAGATAGCAGGTCCCAAGATTCCAGTGGCTCGCCGATCAGCCCAACACTCTCCATCGCCCCTCTGCCTGCCGACCGCCCCAACTCTATCGTTGCGCATTGAGAACGCAAACACACAACTGATTAGCTCTGACTCCTCACGGTCAAGAAGTTGACATCTTTCGAAAGGTTCATATCAAAACCGAGAGTGTCTGTTTAGAAGAAAAGGGGCATCGATGAGGCTCTCTTACAAGCATGTTTGTTTCCCCTCTATTAGGCTTTTATATATGTGTCACAACTAATTCATATATATACTAGTGAGCGTCGTTGTAGCTAGATATGGGGGTCCTAGAGAAGGTGTTATCCCTCGATCTTGAGGACGAG
Organism: Amniculicola lignicola CBS 123094; assembly: GCA_010015725.1. Classification (NCBI taxonomy): domain Eukaryota; kingdom Fungi; phylum Ascomycota; class Dothideomycetes; order Pleosporales; family Amniculicolaceae; genus Amniculicola; species Amniculicola lignicola. The sequence continues at coordinate 52,198 of ML977688.1, read as the reverse complement.
GACTACCTCTACCGGATCCAAAGAGGTGCGCGAATCGTTTACGTCTCGGTCCTGTACGGGGGATTTATACCAACAACTGATCGAACTGATAGCTCAAGAATACTTGAGAAGCTGCGCACTCTCCCAGTTTGGGATAAACAATGGAGCACGCTTACGATCACCCATACATCTGGAGTTGTGTCATTTCTAGAGGATACGTTCGAACCACACCGGTTGTCCCATCTCCCTATTCGTATACCGTCCCCCCCATACTACAATTTTCTGGACCTCGTAGTAGTTGATCGAATCAGCGACAGAGTTTCGTTAATAAGCTTTGAAGGCAACCAGTATATTTTAAAGATTGCCAGATTCAGACATGAACTCAAGGCACTGTATACAGAGATTATGGCTTATAGTACGCTCAATGAGTTCTCGTTTGCGCCAAATCTTTTAGGTTACGTTTACGAAGAAACGGAAGATCGTGTTATAGGCTTTTTAATAGAGGCGCTAAATGGCCGTCACCCAAATGTGGAGGATCTTGAGATCTGTCGACATGCTATGCTGGAGTTGCATTCAAGAGGTGTCGTTCATGGAGACCTGAACAAGTTTAACATTGTAATTGAAGGCACAAAGCCTAAATTCATCGATTTTGAGGCTGCTTCTTTCCAGGACGACAATAGCTACAAGAAACTGGAGCTAGAAGAAACTGAGCAGCTAGCTCAGAAGCTGGCCGACGTCTCGGGAATAGGGGATCGTGGGAAATAGCTAGACTCCATAATTACTACCAAGGATGGGTGAATGTACACTAAATATCCTCGGTAATTATGCGCTTCTTGAGCACGCCCTACATGAATGTGTTGAGGTCCTCACATCCACGTACTGGATCACATGGCTGGAGCATCGCGTGTCTGTCCCAGCGTGGTTTGAACATTTGAAGAATTCGCCGACCTTGGAGTGTCCGCAAGAATATCGAATTTGCTCCTGCGGACACACAGAATGAGTCATAGCTAAGCAAATATACGCTGCTTTCTGTCGCGAGTAGTTCTAAGATTATCCTTACTGGTCGATATTGCGTCTCGTCAATTGTTCTCAAGAGAAATGCCGATAAGAAACGGAAGGCTGGCCGAGGGCAGTAGGTTCAAAGTGATGTCTTCTCTCTTATATTGCGTTGATAGCAGACGTAGGAGTCAATCATATATAGCTAGTTTACTGTAAAAAGAAAACCGAATGAAGGGACGGTTTAAGTCCAGGGTCGATCGTTACCTGCTCTCAGGCCCCCAACTGTTTGCAGTAAATCACGTGCGCCTAAGATGGCTCCTTACTAGATTTGTAAGGTGGGGCTACCAAGACCTTTGCTTACAAAAATACCTGCATTCTACTTAGCTACATGTCAAGAGGCTATGGCAGCTTATGCCGCTACAGAAGGGTGTGGTGGGGCAATGAGAAAACCTACCGCAACGGAACTATGCCATCTTGCCTAAGGGACTCCAGTTGGGTATCGACATTGCTGTGAATGCTCTTCCTTGGGCCTGCGGTAGCTAGGCATAACGCATCAACAAAGTTTCAAATGCGGTCGCGAACTTGAGCCCATTCGGGAAGCATGCCAAAGAATCCTCTCTCCGTGCTACAGAATTTGGAACTCCTCAATACTGCAGCTTCGAAATGACAAATGCTACGGATAGCCACCCATCGCTCCAATGTTGGCAAAGTTGATGAGTAAAGCATCTTCAGTGGATCAGGGATGTTTCGAGCCCTTCTGTAGAGAGTTTCATAATCCTTTGGCGCAGGCGATTGCCATTTACTGATCTATCGGCAATGATGGTTCTCCATACAGCTTCCTCAACAGCTTGACCAGCTGGATACATTGAACCATTTTGTACAATTGCATCGACACTTTTCATCACCTTGTCACTCCATCCTTCATCGTCCATTGATAAACCCAGGTTTTGAGCAGTATCGACAAAGTAACCACGAATTGTGTTTGTCCGGTTCTCCGGATTTACACCGATCTGGCAATCTGGACATTTGTCAAACCGCGTTGGCACTCGCTATAAAAGTTTCATTAATACCACCTGCTGGTTTCGTTCTGTAATATCATTTTGGTTGATGCAGATACCGTCCTCTGAAGATGGTATCCGTATGCGTCGTAGTGCAGAGTCCAAGTTGACTGTGATTGGGGCCGTAGAATCTTTTATCAACATCTCTTGAGATAGGCTAGGGGAACCCCAGGTGTATGAACGACAATCGTACACCGGATGCGGCAGCTCATTGAGGTCGCAGTCAATGAGACTTCCAGACAGCTTTCCGTCGACTGAATCCGAACTGAGCTAGAGAATTCGAAAGGGTGACTCGCTCTCGAGGGGGTGGTATTTGAAAGTATCCATGACCAGGACGACCTTGCACAAGGGAGAATGACGGATTGTCTAGTTACTATGTCTCGGAAGGTTTCCGCTTTGAAAAGAGAGACTGCGATTTTGAGAGGCCTTAATCGTATTTAGGGGGTGGTAGTTAATGTACATACCAGCCGATGGTATGACGGTGCCGTTCCGTTAAAAGACACATTGAAATCAAAGGGAGAGGGAGCTGGCGTGGAACTGCCGCGACATTCAAGGAATACATATAAGAAGACAGTGCCAAGCAGGCAGCAGAGTTGCTTGCAGATCGCTAGACGTATCAAATTATAGGCGTTGTCCTACTCATTCACTTTAGAGCGCCACAGCGCCCCTTCGACTTGTTATTTGTTCCGAGTCGGCCCTGGAGCAAAAATGAAAACGGCGCATCCTGCAAGAGTAGATAACAAAATAATACCAACTGCAAATGTGGACCGCCTGACTGTCAAGCTACGGATGAATGGATCACGAATTCGTACAAATCTCATGAAGGTATACTCGCTGAAGCCGAAGATGCCAACTATGGGGTCAAGCATGTAGCTGTGTGAGACGAGGCAATAAACAGCCACAAGGAAAGGAAGAATAATCTGTGGTCCAATTAGCAAATCTTTTGCTAAACTATGGGGGACTGACTACTCACCCAGCACCGGCCCAGCCTGCTATAGTTCAGAAAGACCAGGGTAAAAGCCGCCCAGAGACCCCCAAAAAGACTGACTAATCCAACTACAACGCGGAGTGCAACATTGACGGGAGTCAAATTTCCAAAAGCCTTTGCTTGAAGAAATCCGGGGAATGCGTCGCGTTCCATGGCATAAAAGACGTAGTCTTTAGCGTCGTCGAAAATCTCAGGGTCGTGTCGTTGCTGCTCTTCGACCCCAGCAAGGACTTCTTTCACGATTGCTTGCGGTAGAACAATCTCTTTTTCAGAGCCTGGGAGCAGGTACGTATACAAGATTTTCTCGGCTGATGCCTGCAGGTTGGCGCGGGTGATATTGCCAGTGGGCAATATATCCTTGGCTGGGCTTGATACTTCATCGTGCCCATTCACTGGAGTGGCCGAAGGTCCGGTTACGGCCTCATCCACAAGGCCTGAGGATCGCATACTTCGTGCGAAGCGGCATAATGACAAATGTTGCGCCACATCGAGCCTGGACAGTGCTATCAGTATGCACTCTGAACAAAACGGTAAACGTATTGAGGCCTACCAAAAGTCAAGATATTCAACCGAGCGCTGTTGATCTCGCATGTAAATGTAGAATGAGAAAAGGTCTATTGGAGCTATTGTTCTCCTACTCAAAACCTCGAACAGGTTGGGGAGTCGATTGCGGGGAATAGCCTCTGTAGCTGATGACGGGTAGTCGGAGGACAATTCTATGTCGTCCATTGCGCCTTTTCTCCGGTAGTGTTTCTCAAGGTGATTGAAGATCGTGCGTGTGAGGTTTCGATGTGTTCTTGAAAGAGCGCCATCGAGTTGAGAAGGCTGAAGTTGCAGCCTTATGGAATCACGACTTGCCGCTGGTGGCGGTCCCAGCAAGTGAACTTCAGCCGCACGCCCTGTTCCCTTCGTGCCTTTTCAACCCCAACGCAACAGAAGAGTATGATAGTTACTCTTCACAATGAATGATCTTCATCTCTCTCCACTGCTGCGAAACAAGTCTGTCGGCAATGAAGCAATGGATGCAAACTCCTGGAAGCCGGCTGCAGGGCCCCCTCGCCTCAAAGGCGTCTCAGCTGAGGTAATCAGCCTTGCAAACCCGACATGGAAGCCGGACCCCGACTTTGAACTTTTACACCTCTTCAAACCAGAGACTCTATCCAAACTTCCCGGGAAACAGTTCATCGCATTGATAGACAAACTTCAACCATCCACGGATCTGTACTTCAAAGAGACCGGCACACTTGACCCAAAATTCTTCAAGTACCATAGGCTGGACGCGTTACCCTACGATCAGCCATCTCTTCTTCCTGCGGACTGCTTGTTTGCCAAGTGGTATCGACCTGTGGTCCAGGAGGACTATGCGAGATTCGTGGAAAACCGAATTACCATCCGTCGTCCATGGGACAAAAGTATTTCGGAGGACCCCGCGCTGATTGGCCTGGACCACACTCGATTTAGTAGAACACCGGCGATATTTCGAGAGTACGAGCCACTAGAGGCACACACGCATGTGCAACGGGCTTCCGAAGAGACAGGGGCACCAGACACAATCAACGTTTTGAGCTGCGCTGCTCTCGAGTGCGTGTCTTGCTACTTTGCAAACATTCAAGATGTTCAAATTGGTAGAACTCCCTCCACACCCTTTCCGTATAACTACTTACGCAACGCATGCAGGCATCGTAGTCTTCGATGATCCAAGAGTCCTGGTGAAGGAACATCATCGGTATCAAGCCAGCGCAACGGGGTTTATAGACACCGTTGAGAAGCCAATCAGTATCACCTGCTTCAAAGATGATATCCGATTCCTCGAGCAGTTCAAGGAGGGGCTGTTAGCAAACATGAAGGTCATTCGTCGTGGTAGCTCCAAAGAGTACTCGCTTGCATGTTTGGTTAGAAGCATACTCAATCGCACCATTTTAGATGACACCTTCGAAGTTCTTTCCGGGATTGATTATAGCCTCGACTCCATTAGTCTTGCAATGTCAATAGATGAAGATGTAAGGGATTACGAACGAAGCTGGCGCGACCTCTTCGGGAAATGGAAGAATGGGCTTACCCGGCAACAAAAGTCAATTGAGTACGGCATAAAGGCCATCAAACACTCGCAGTCTGCGATATCGGTATTCAATCCTTCGATTCTGGCAACTCAACCTGGAAGCTCACAGCAAATAATCACTCACTCGGCACCGTCGTTCCTTCAAGAACTCAAAGGCATCAAGGAAGACGTGGAAAAAGCAGTGCGGCGGACAGAAGCGACATTCAACTCCTTAATGGCAACCATGTCTATCATAGAGAGCCGAAGGGCAATTTCGCAGGCAGAGAGTGTTACGAAGTTGACTAGCTTAGCGTTCTTCTTTATTCCGCTCACGCTATCCGCCACCGTGTTCAGTATAAACGTTGTGGCAAGTGCTAGCATCCCCTACATGATTACGAGTCGCAAGCTAACTATGCTAGGAATTCGAAGGCAAGCTGAAAGCCTGGATGTGGGCTGTTACGTCTCTTGTAGTGATGACCTTGACCTATTCGCTTCTATACTGGGGCGATATTTCCGATTTCATCATTAGGAGTCCCAGCCTGTTGCAAACCTTGAACTACAAGAGACTTCAAGTTTTCTTCTTACTCCTAGCATACGGCATCCGCGGTGTGGCCAGCATCCTTGTTGCTATAGTCGCGTTTGTAGCCTGCATATCGCTGCTTCTTGCAGGTCTTGGAATCCGCTTCTGGGGGCTTCCTACTACAAAGGGCCTCACGGTTCTCATCAGCTTTGGCATGGCCTTTGGTGTTACTGGAATGGTCATCGCCATTATGATGTCTTGTCAACGGTATCGGCTGAAGAAGAAGGGCTATAGTGCTGCAGCTATATCGTATCCTAGAGGTCGAGAGAGGGTTTCACGTGTGCCTCCTGAAGAGCTTTTCGGAACTCTGCGAAGATCAACATATCGAGCTGAGCTTTAGGGTTGCGCTGTTCCTTCAACCGTCTCAGTTGCTTTGCTTGTCTTCAACGCGGAATTACGGTCTCTTTGGATTATTACCAAGTCCTATATGTTCCGCCTATAGTGACGGCTTGTGGGCGAACAATTGTTGGCTCCTGTATTTAGCACGCAGAGGGATGAACACTGTCTTCAGACACAGGTGGGCAGGAGAACTGGCCCAACATAGTTTTCGAATTGTTGTTTTTCCATCCCCAGAGGATGTAGCAAGACGGAAGCTGACATCGATCACCTTGCATAAGCCGAGCTCAACCTCTGCATTCACTATTCCCAACATTCTAGCCCCCACCGTCAGCTATCCTCTATGTCCGACTTGTACTCGACCTCTTTGAACTGTCCGTTTAATAGACGCCCATGTCTACGGACCCCGACTTCCCGATAAAATAATGTATGAAATAGAGACTGACCAGTGCTCATATAAGATTCAACCTAAACGTTTTTATCATACTTCATTCAGTGCACTTACACGCAAACGCATCGCACCCTTGAGTATGCTATCCTACTGTTACAGCGAGAAAGATAGAATTGTAACGTGAACATGACAGACACTACCTATTACACCACTACAGCAACTGCGCCAACCAAATGCGCCAGTTCCACCGCGCACGAGATACACCGATTACCACCCTTCTTTATCGTGAGAATTCTTTCTCGCCCGCCACAAGGATGTCTCAGCCTCTAAGTAGTTGACCAACTGCATCATTGAAAGTTTTGGTGACAACGACCTATAGTTTAGTGATATGGTTAGGTGCCGTGACAATATTGCAAGCCGCCTCAAGCTCCGGTAGTGAAGTTATTATGCTTGTATTCTTCAGGTTGCGTCTCAACCCAACCTATCACGGTGCAGCCTCATCTTGGATATATCTCGGCGGATCACGTGTGTGCTAGACCAGATCAGGCCTAGCGTCAGAGAGTACCTCTCTGCCCTATATAACCCCCTCGGACTGATTCTTCACCAAAACTGCCATTCGAGGGAGAATGCACAGAGATTAGATACGTAGGCAACAGCTTTTGAGCTTCGTAGAGCCTAGCTAGTATGACTTGCAACCCCCATCTGGTACGAGTACCATCTTATGATACCAGAAACCCTAACACAATGCTCGGGACTATAGCCAAACCAGTTTCCTACACAGTGAAGAGTATCCACGAATAGAACAACACATACCCACAACCAACAGTGCGTTTCTCTGCTCATCCCACGGATCCACCTCGTCCGTTTATCCGTGGGACGAGAAATCACTTCGAATAGTGAGTGGCGTCTGTGCAATTTCAGGGCTTGTAAAATCACTTTTATTTACCCTAGCGATGAATAACATTTCCACAAAGTTTCAAACCTACTCCGACTCTGCTGATCACATTAGACGTATCGATAGTGGACCGATAGTGGACAGAGAAGGGGAGGGGTCAGAAATAGAGGGGTAATGGGTAGAGGGGAGCGAGATTGTCGTCATAACACGTATCTGGAGGGAAGACGGATCAGTTCGGGGTCGAAAGATACCTTGGAGGAGGTTCAAGCTTTGTTAATATAAGCTGTGGGTCGTTTGTACATCCATGTACGTATCTTCCATACTTGCATAGTAGTTGGAATCAAGGAAGGGTGGGATAAGAAGGGCCAGGGCAGGATAGGAAGGGCCAGGGCAGGGAAAGGAAAGTACATGTATGTATGTACAAACCCCTCCTGTGTTTCACCTCGACGTGTTCGTCTGGCGAGCTGTCAACCTGTCAAGTGTCAGTGACGGCATCGACGGCATCAACCACCCGTCGCAGCATCGTTCGCAAATGGAAATGCGTTCGACCTGGTCGTCGGGTTTAGAAACGATGGGCCGTTTCGTCTTGGCAGCGAGATGGCGTGGTGGTGGAGCGGCTGCGTGGATACAAATGTGTATTTCCAGGGTTCTTGGGGTGGCCTTGGCAGCGAGTGTGCTGTAGCGATGGGCAGAGATGGAATGGACTGGATAGATTGGGTATGAAGCAATCTGAACAAACTACCCAATTCAGTATAGTATCTACTATAGCCGTTTGAAATCTTCCATGGCTTCGAAATGTGAGAACTATTGTTTCGACGGCGCATGGTTATTAGGAGCGCGCGTAACTCTTCGCAGCGTGATATTCGCATGGGATCTTATCCACCTGCTGCCAAAGTAGATGCGTCGCTATCAGAGTTTGCTTGTTATCAGGGTGTTTCTAACCACGTTGTGGATACCAAGCCTTTTGGAAGGGTGGGTCGTTTATGCTTGAGTCTTGGGATCAATGATTGAGCGTTTCAGGTTGATGGAAGGGGCGGAGGGCTGGAGGAACGTGGGAGTCCGGAATTGGGCGGATACACCACGAAGTTGTGAACAGTTGAACACAGAGGGAAAGATGGAGCGGGGAGGAGGGCGGAGAGAGGGGGAGAAGGGGAGAGGGGTTGAGCTGTGTATGGCAACCCGAGGTGAGGGGGCGAGAATTTGGTGCATGGTGATGGTGTTGTTACTCGCAGTGTCAATTATAGTGCATGTCGCGACCAGGATCGCCTAATGTCCACGACAGGAAAGACACTTCTCGTGATGACTGAGGTCCTTGGTCTCACAGCGCGAGGGAGGGTGTGTTGGCGTGATGCCTGCATGATGTCTTCATCTTACCAATATTTTCTGCGAAACAAGCCTTTTGGCATACCAATGGGAGTGTTTGGTTTCATCTTGGCAACTAGCACTCTACTGGTGCGGAAGCCACGAGGGCGGTTCTCGACCAGGAAACCCCCAGTGCGGCCGTCGACGTCGGACTTCCGACTTTAGCAGCTTACAAGAGTACACGCGGTCTTGGAGCGAGACACTTGCAATGTTCAGCCCCAAGGGCAACGTCGTGCTGCAGTGCTGTGTGCTTGACATTGTCGGGGACCCGGTGGGGCAGACATCTGGCGCTTCCTTTGGCGAGATTCGGTGCAGGAAGATGGCCATCGGGGCTTGATTATATTCGACCTGACGCCGGATAGTAGCGGGCCTGCCATTGGTGGATGTATGAGTAGGAGATTACGCAGGTACACTTTGGGCGCTGCGCCACCAATTCGGGGGCCGGCCATGTTGCGCCCCCGACCGGGCAGCCGTTTTGCCTACGCTGATCGCCGCCGGGATGCGGAATGCTGGTGTCGCTTGCGCGCGATACGACATGCACTGGAAAGCGCCGAGGGCCTAGAATTGGTGCGAGCGACATGCAGAAGCCCCAGCACCGACGAGGAAGGCCATTTGCACATGCGTTTCGGAGAGAAAGTGTGCAGCGGTGCCGGCAGAGCGGCCCTCGGCGTGGACATGGTCGTGGGCAGAGGCTGATTCAGGATGAGTCCGCGGGGGCGCGCGATGGAGAGCAGAAACTTCTCTGGCGACGTCGAGGCCGGTGCCGACAGAGTTCGTAGGCTTCATAGGCTCGCAATCGCCACCACGACGTCGCACTGCCAGCCAGCAGTTCTCGCGCAGCGGCAGCGCCCACCAACCCGGCGGCCGTCCCGAGTCAACGCACAGGACGAAAAGGTCGGTGAGCCTCTGCCGTTTCGTGCCCCCTCCCCTGGCCGCCCAGTAATTGGCCGCCCCCCCCCGCTTGGCTGCTGTTTCAGCGTTTCGTTTGTGCATGGCGGCCAGCCAATGACCAGCCTGTCAGCCCACCTCCCATCGCCCCTAAGCAGACGACCACCATCGTCGACCTCTTATCCAGCCGCTGTCCGCCGGTTCTCTAACCTCACGCTCCTTTGCTGCAGTGTCCTTTGGCCTACAATTTGTAGTGCTGTCCTATCGTTACTTCACTTCTTGTCCAGTGCGCTTTTCCCACCCTGTTGTTCACTCGCTCAGCAACAGCTTCCCCCCCCACACTCGTTTCTTGAATCTGACAGTGACTGCAATCTCAAGGAAAAGGAGGAATCGTGGGAGTTTTGGCAGCATTCACGTCTTTTTGATACAGCCACCTGGTTCAAGACACACCACCGTCACCTGATAGCCCTTCCACTGCCGCTGGCTCGCACCCGTCCATTCTCCCCTTCAAGTACACCGCGCTGCGTTCACGGTCGCATATTAGGTTTGAATAGGCCCACTACATTCACGCCGCACCCACGCATAAACTTTGCATATCGCTAGCAACTCCAACCACATTGTGCGCGAACCATCACGACCATTTGTATACACAATACCGCGACCAACCTCAACGAACATTGTCATGTCTCGCCCGTAAACAATCGCTTTGTTCCCCGCACTCTCTCGCCCGCATTCCTTTGGCAGGTCGCGCACAAGAAAGAGCAGGAGAAAGGAATTGTTCCCACGCAAACTTCAACTCACTTTTTCGTTCCCTTCGATACCGCGCACTCGGGAGTGCAAGCTAGCCTTTTCGCATTACACTCGTCTTCGAAAGCTGTGCTTGATCAACGACGCATTCTTGAACCGCCCCACGCGATCCTGTCGCACAAACATCAACACTCAATACCGACGTCACAACCAACAACCTCGCATCCCTACCAGCGCATATCAATGCCATCTTCGAGCCTCATCCCGCGAGGCCTGCTCGATGTCTGGAAGCCGGCCAAGGATCTGGAGTACTCGCACGGCCTGACGGGCGTTGACCAGGACGGCAACTTTCGCTGGGTGCATGTCACTATCATCCTCTTCCTGGCTGTTCTCGTGCCATGTCTGATCCTCTGTTTGATCAACTCGGTGCACCGTCACGTGCGCCATCTCAGCACCCTTACCAACCCATCCAAGCAGAATTTCTGGAAATACCCGCGGACGCGATGGTGGCCATGGATGCAGCGCAACATCTTCACTGCCCCCCTCTGGAACAAGCGCCACAACCGGGGCTTCCAGATCAGCTCTGCGATTGATAATGGGACCCTCCCCGGCCGCTGGCACGCCATCATCCTCCTCGTCTACATCAGCACCAATGTAGCGTACTGTCTGGCACTTCCCTGGAACCGTCCTGAAGCAGCCTCCGTCTCTGCCGCGCTGCGAGGCCGCTCCGGAACCCTTGCCATGCTCAACCTCGTGCCCTGCATCCTCTTCGCGCTCCGCAACAACCCGCTGATCCCCCTCCTCGGCATCTCGTACGACGACTTCAACCTCTTCCACCGGTGGTCCGCACGCATCGTCATCGTAGAGGCCATCATCCACACACTGGCCTGGCTCGTAAACGCGCAATCAGCCGGAGGCTGGGCCGCCGTCAACGACGCGCTGCGCCAGGAGGAGTCGTATACATGGGGCATGGTCGGCACGCTCGCCTTCTTCTTCATCCTGATCCAGGCGTGCTCGCCCCTGCGCCACGCCTTCTACGAAACCTTCCTCAACATCCACCGCCTGCTCGTCATCCTGACCCTCGCAGGCACATACCTCCACTTGGAGCGCCACGGCCTGCCCCAGCTGCCCTGGATGTGGGTCATCATCGCCATGTGGGCCGCCGAATGGACAGTCCGGCTCGCGCGCATCTTCTACCTCAACGTCTCCGGCCGGCGCATCACACGCATCAAAGTCGAAGCCATGCCCGGCGAGGCCTGCCGCGTGACGTTTGACCTCGTCCGCCCGTGGACCCCGCGCCCGGGCTGCCACGTCCACATGTACATGCCGCTTCTCGCCTGGCACTCCTCGCACCCCTTCTCCGTCGCCTGGTCCCCCGAAGACGCCGTCCCCGTCACCGAAAAAGAAAAAACGCTGAGCGTGCTAGAGGGCCAGGACCAACCCCCCACCGCCCACCCAACCAGCAAGCAAATCTCCCTCATCTGCCGCGCGCGCACAGGCCTAACCCGCAAAATGTACGACCGCGCTGCCGAGTCCCCCCACGAGACATTCTACACCTGGGGCTTCATCGAGGGCCCGTACGGCGGCCACCACTCACTCGACTCATACGGCACCACCGTGCTCGTTGCAGGCGGCGTCGGCATCACCCACCAAGTAATGTACATCCGGCACCTAATCCAAGGCTTCCACACCGGCACCACAGCAACCCAACGCATCCTCCTCGTCTGGACCATCCCGTCCTCCGAATGCCTAGAATGGATTCGCCCCTGGATGGACGAAATCCTACGCCAACCGGGCCGCAAGCATTGTCTCCGCATCAAGCTGTTCATCACGCGGCCGAAGAAGAAGCTGGAGAATAGCGTCAGTACGACGGTGCAGATGTTCCCCGGTCGGCCGAATTTGAAGACGATTCTGGAGGAGGAGACGAGGGAGAGGGTTGGTGCGATGGCGGTTACGGTGTGTGGGAGTGGTGCTTTTAGTGATGAGGTTAGGGCGGCGACGAGGGTGCGCATGGGGGATGTGAGTGTGGATTTTGTGGAGGAGGCGTTTACTTATTAGGGGTGGGGGAGGCTGCTCTTTGCTCCTTCCCCCTTTGCTCTCCCCGCCCGCGCATACAGTCCAGGACTATCCCATCTGTCCACACCTTGGTCCTGCATGGCATGACATAGCATGCCATACCCACCAACCGCCAACCGCCAATCGCAGACCCAACCCCCCCTTCATTTCATGTATCATATCTTCACCCTTTATATTTTAACCCAGAGCCATCTCCCTTGGCTAAATTTAGTCTATGGGCAATTTTCTCTTTTGCATTGCATTTGCATAGCGTGTTTTTGTTTCCTTGTGTTGGTGGTGTGGTTGGAGGGGGTATGTAGTGGAGCAGGTAGTGTGTAGCGTGTAGCAGGTAGTGTAGCAGGTAGTGGAGTAGGTAGCAGGTAGCAGGTAGTGGAGCAGCGAAGGCGTCGAGTCCCATCCGCCTGAATCAATATTCCAATCCATCTGTCAAAAAGGAAGGCTTGTAAGCTTAGTGATGGTGTGCATGTGAAGGCGAGTTTAAACATGCATATAATATGGATACCGATATGCATGCATTGAAAAGTGCCATCTATCATACACGTTTACCCCCCATGCCGTTACCAATCCCACACATCTCATAGCCCATACAATGCCTCCGCACCAATCTACCGTCTGGCCCGAAAACAAAACCCCTACGACGACGAAGCTGCACCCTCCCCCTCAACGACAGCCCTCTCCTTCCCCTTCCCCTCCACCCTCTGACTTCCCTCCCCCTGTTCATCCGCACCACCACCACCACCACCCCCAACCCCAATATCCATCTTCCCCTCTCCCACACCCTCCTCACCCTCAGCAGCCTTCCTCCTCTCCTCCTCCACCCGCTCCTCCTCCGCTCTCACCCTCTCCCTCTCCTCCTCCTCCGCCACCCTCTCCGCCCTCTCCCTCTCCTCCTGCGCCTGCACCATCCTCTCGCCCAACCCAGGCCACAAACTCGCCACAAAAAGCGCCACCGCGCGTTCCGTCGTGCGCATACGATCCCGTACCCACGTAAACCTATTCTCCTGATGCTGTCTCACAAGCCGCTGAGCCGTTTCCTGAGGGGTCGGGTTAGGATTTGCGGGTGCGGGTGGTTGGCCGTTGGGGGGCGGATTCTGGTTCCCATTTGCATTTGCCCCCCTCGCCACGGGTTGCGGAATGGGCAACAAGGCCTCGAAATGCTGACGTATTCTCTGCATCTGCGGTTCAAACAGGCCTAATTGAGCTAGATATGCGATTCCGGCAACAAGTGCCATCATCATGGGCCTGTACCATCCGCCGCCGCCCGCAAAGATGTAGATGAAACATGCAATCTTGAAAATGAACCACATGTGTCCTGCTATTGCGACAAAGCGGTCATTCTCCTGTGGGTTGCGATTCTGGGGTTGGTTCTGGTCCTGGTTCTGGTTTGCAGCTGCTGGGTCAGGCGCGTTTGCCTGTGGCTGTTGGTTTTGTGGCGGTTGATTTGCTGTGAGTTGGATGGGTCCTGGGTTTTGGGCGAGCTGTTGACCGAGGGCGGCCACTAATTGTCGGTTCGTGGAGAAATGCTGGGTGAAGGTCTGAAAGGGGAGAGTGTTCACCATCGGAGCCGTGGTATATACTCCGCGCTGGTCATACAGGATGCCGACGGGTCCTTGAGGACTTGCTAGTATGAATAGCTCATTACCAACGTTTGCGAGTCCTGCGGTGGCGGCCTGTCCAGTACTGGGGTAAGTTGCCAGTGCAGGTGCGCTAGGATGAGGTGCTGGTGGCTGTCCTGATGGTATGGCACCATTGGGTGCTGCGGGAGGATTCTGCTGTGTTGCGTCGGTGGTGTTGGCAGGTTGCTGATTTAAACCCTGGCCATTGTGAGGCGGGAGCAAGTTTTGCATGTGATTCAACATTGCATTCACAACCTCGGCGTCTCTCTGCAAGTCCGTAGCTGACCGTTGTAGCGAAAGCACATCTGCATTGTTGGCCACCCCGGGGTCTGCTGCCAGTGTTGCGAGCCCGTCCTGCACGTGATTGAGATTCATGGTGAGGGCCTGCACATGGTGTTGGATCCGATCAAGGCGCCAAATGGGCGTAGCCAGGGCTGCCGACCTCTCCGCCGACGGTAGCCCATCGGGACCGCGGATCAGGGTCCTGACATTATCCATCTCTTGACGCGCAGCTTGCATGCCGGCTCTGATCCGTGAGAGGAGATTGTCGATGGCGTCGGCGTCGGCATCTGGCCGGAGTATCCTGGCAGCATGTCCTGGTGGATGTGGAAAGGGCCGCGGAAGGATGGGCACCTGCTGGTTCACAACCTGGCCCGGAATGGTAATGTTGGTATTAATGACGGTCCAGCGTTCCCCGTTTGGACCAACAGCTTCGTGCCGCACGGTTCGAGACTGGCCTCCGTGTATGGTAGGCGGTTGTGTTACTGCCGTAGGACGGACGGCTGGTGTTGTGCCGTCTGCGCCAGCCGGGCCAGGAGTGCCGCCTCTCGACTGCGGGTGTCCAGGAATGGCGCCGTTTGCAGAGAGATTGGCCATGTTGTTTGCGAGAGCCTGTGCGTGTGCAATCTGCTGAGCGTGTGCAATCTGCTGGGCGTGCGCTACCTGCTGGGCATGGGCAATCTGCCGCTGCAGCTCCGGGGGGAGGGGCATGCCACCACCCGGCAGCTGGGCGAGAGGAGGTCCATGGGCATGCGGGTGGTGGTGGTGATGGTGGTGCGGGTGCGGGTGGACATGTGGGTGCTGCGGGGGCTGTGGCAGTTGGGGCAGCGAGCTGGGCCGCGACTGCTGCACTGGGCGGAACGGGTTGGTCTGCGGGGGGCTGGGCGCCGCCCGGAAGGGATTCGGCGGGGCTGTTGACGATCTCGGAGCCGGCGATGCGGACGCAGCGGGCGGGTTCAGCTCGCGCAGGACGAGGTGGAGGCTCTGCTCCTTGCTGCTGTTGATCTGGGCTCTTGGTCAGCTGTCTGTTCTGGCGTGGGACGAGTCGCAGCACCCACGGCGTCTTGTCCAAACACATCCCGCAGCGAGTCGTCATCACTGGCGACTACCCGGCCTCGGTATATCAGGCGCATGCGCTCGGTGGTGGGTTTGGTCGCGATCGCATTCTGGAGGAGCTGTCGAAGCTCTGTGACGGTCGTGGCCGTGGGCAGGTCGGGCAGGTTGATGTCGCCATCCACTTCGGTCGACGGCGAGAGGATCTTGAGATCGATCCGGTCTGCGGGCTCGGCCATGGTTCTGCAGAGAATTGTGGGAGGAGAGAGAGAGGAGCGAACGCCGGGTGTGAGGAGAAGTTGTGCGGATCTGTCTACGTTGCACTTGGAGCTCCGAGCCGCAGCCCCCACGGCGCTTCACGGCGAGAGTGCGAGTTTGCGTCGTGGGCGGTATCTCCTAGTGGAAGAAGGGCAGTCGCAGTGCTCTCAGCTTTGCAGCAGTCGCATTCTGAAGAGATAGCAATACACGTCGTCCATGGAGGACAACGGTCGCGCCAAACAGCTCCATGGCGCGACTGACTCGTGATCGACGCCAAGACTCGGCGGTCCTACGTCATTGGCCGAAGCGTGTTGCTTTTTTCGACTACTCCCCTCTCATCCCATCGCATCGCAACAGGCCACTGCTTGAAATAATTATCTGGTGGAATCTCTTCGAGAGCCACAAAGAGTCCTCAATTCCCGCATGCAGATGCAGTAGCAATGGCCACCGCCGCCTGCCGCCAGCTTCTCCGAGCTCCAGTGCGGCCACGGCCCTGCACACGGACCATTCACACGTCCTACACCCGCACCTCACATTCCTCCCGATGCTTCTCCTCGTCCCGCCGCCTGCTAGACCAGCAACCGCACAGAACAGAGTCCTTTCGGTCACGGCTGAATGCGGCGCTGAAGAGGACGAAGATTGAATGGAAGCCGATCCCAGTGGCCGTGGGCATCGGCTTCCTCGGCGCATACCAGTTCTACCGCATACAGAGGAGAGAACAGCACACACAGCCAGAGTCAGACACAGCCATTGGCAAGGATGGAGCGCCCAAGAAGCGGGAGAGGATACGGCCCAGTGGCCCCTGGTTCGTGCGGTTGCTCCTGCCCCTTGGTCGCGTGCTCACCCCCCGGACAGGCAAGTCCAGATCATGTCGACACTGCCATTGAAAGCTGCCTCGCGCATCTGGGGCCGCTTCAATGAGCTCACCATCCCGTACTATCTCCGCGTCCCCGGCTTCAAGCTGTACGCGTTCATCTTCGGCGTCAAGTCAGTAGCTCCACCAGCACTTCCCAGTCATATCTGACCCCACCAGCCTCGACGAAGTTGCGGAACCAGACTTGCACACCTTCCCCAATCTCGCCGCATTCTTCTACCGCACACTCAAGCCCGGTGTGCGGCCTCTCGACCCCGACCACAACGCAGTGCTGTCCCCCGCCGACGGCAAAGTCATCCAGTTCGGATTAATCGACAATGGCGAAATCGAACAGATCAAAGGCGTCACCTACAGCCTCGACGCCCTCCTTGGCTCCGTGAAGCCCAGCAAGCGCGCCCAACCCACCATCCAAGGCACCCCCAGCTCCACCGCCACCAAAGCCCACGAAGAAGCCGCCGTCCGCGCCGACGAGGAATTCGCCAACATCAACGGCATCTCCTACACGCTCCCCAACCTCTTCTCCGGCCCCTGGTCCAAAGACGGCACCCCCTCTGAAATGCCCACCGACCAATCCACCACCTCAACCGCCTCCTCCGAAGCCGAAGTGCGCGCCGACCTCGCCCTCAGCTCCACCTCGCGCCCCTGGTGGGCCCCCGCCTCCACCCAAACCGCAACAGCACTCTACTACTGCGTCATCTACCTCGCGCCAGGCGACTACCACCGCTTCCACTCACCCGTGTCCTGGGTCGTCGAATCGCGCCGCCATTTCGCAGGCGAGCTCTACAGCGTAAGTCCATATCTGCAACGCACACTCCCGGGCTTGTTCACCCTCAACGAACGCGTCGTCCTCCTCGGCCGCTGGCGCTGGGGCTTCTTCTCGTACACGCCCGTCGGCGCTACGAATGTGGGCTCCATCAAAATCAACTTTGACCGCGAACTGCGCACCAACAGTCTCACAACGGACACGGCGGCTGATCGCGCGGCGGAGGAAGCGTCTACCCGTGGTGAACCGTACTCGGGGTTTGCGGAGGCGACGTATGAGGGTGCGAGTGCGGTGTTGGGGGGGCATGCGTTGAAGAGGGGGGAGGAGATGGGTGGGTTTCAGTTGGGGAGTACGGTTGTGCTTGTTTTTGAGGCGCCGCAGGGGGAGAGGGCGGTGGGGGGTGGGGGGGATGGGATGGGAAGGAAGGGAGGGTTTAGGTGGAATGTGGAGATTGGGCGGAGGGTTAGGGTGGGGGAGGCGTTGGGGGTGGTGGAGGTGGAGATGTAGGTGTAGTGGGGAAGGGGAAGGGGAAGGTTTTGTGGTGAGGGAGGGAGGGAGGGGGAATGAATGATGGGTACGGAAATGTATGATTCTATGGGATGGGACGCGGCGGGGTGGGGCGGGTATGATGCTTTGGCATCCACGCTTGTGTTGAAAATTGGCGACGTGCTGGTTGTTTTATATATTCTATATACCACGGTCTTGTACGTGTTCAGGGGTATAATTCTGTCTTCTAACCCTGTAGACTGCGCTTCTGTGGCAGGCCATAGTATTCAAATTCTCACGTAATTCTTCACAGCGGTGGAACTTCTAATCAGTAATAGTGTGTATACTCGGTGGATGCAAGCGAGAAACAACCAAATCTCAAAACTAGAGTAAGAGTACCAGCACCTTTGGTATTTTTTATACAGCCAGTCTTGGCATACGACGACCAGTCCAACCCCTGGCTTGTCTTTCCCTTTCTTACCTTATCCGCCTTTATACCCCCAAACGCCGACCGTACCCTGCCGACCTCCCTCCCCTCCCCTCCTCCTCCTCCTCCTCCTCCCCACCAACCACAAAATCCGCAGTTTGACTGTCCTCTGTATACAAAACGCTAGAGACAGGTAATATAGGAAGTTGAAGTTGCGAGCAGAGGGTGTTGAGACTGTAGTAGTAATATTAAGGACTAAGTAATCTATTATAAATTGCTAAATAAGTATACTTTCCTACTGTATAATTATTCTAAGAGCATAGGTATAATAATTAGCCTACTATTTTACTAAAACCTAGTTATAGTTATAGAACTCTTACTACCCAGTTTGGCGCACATGTAGTTTTAGTTTGTTTGAATAGCTTTTTGATGCTATTGTGCACATTAATGCAACTAATACGCACTGGGACACAATGTGAGGTAAGTTTTCTCAATCTCTTTGCGACAATCACGACAAGGTAATCTTTCTAAATGAGATATATAAAACTCCGTCTTTTGGTGTTATATAGAGCCATAATGTCAAACGAGCGTAACGAGCGTTTCGGATGTAGTATGCCACAGCGAGTCTGTAGACCACCCGATGCCCACACGTTCATATGCATCTGTCGCACTGTCCACACGGCGCAGAAGCAATCCGCGACAATGATGGAACTCCATTTGGTCTGCACATGAAAGCCTAAGGAAGAAAAACCCCGTTTCATTCCCTCTTTCTCCATCGAATCTGCATATATTACGCTCACCAGCGTTTTGTGCGCTCATCAGTCGGCCTTCTGTCATTCGAAGTAGTGAAACGCCTAGCGTTTTGCCGTAGAGATTGTAAGAGGAAGTATCTGTGGAAGCGCAATATCCAGTAAGCTTGGACTCGTCTTCTGCAAAGACATACTCAGGTGGTGTGACGGGTATGGATCTGAGCTTTCGGTCGCTTCGACAAGGTTTTGGCTGCGGCTGAAGATCAAGAGAGACGTAGCATGAATGGATCTTGCCTGTTATTCTCATCACTCCTGGTAATTGGCTGTCATCCGGTCCGTCCATCAAACGGATCCTCGAGTCCTCTTCCGGGAAATACTTCTCAAACGTAACTGCACCTTCCAAAGCAGCCCATGACCACGAAGGTGCTCTCCATTCTGTGGTGTGAGCCATTGGGCGATGCACAGGGTGCCAAAAGAGTCCGTATGGGAGATTGAAATTCCAGATGCCGTACAGATATCGGTACCCAAGGACCCGTTCCGCGAGTGAGGCTAACCCTGAAAGCGCAGGAAGCTTGTCGCTGGGTCGGGTAATGGAAAGACTTGAGTACCGCAGCAAGATGCTACCCCATAATCGGAAGAACATCTCGGCAAGCTGCTCAGAATGAATCCCTCCTTTCAATATGCTAATCATATTCAGAAATTCGTGTGCATGTTCCCGACAATCGGCATCTTCCGTCATACCGTCCTCTGCAAAAAATGCACAGCGACATTCCCAGTACATTTGCTTACTCGAGAAGTGTACTGTGCGGCGCGAGAGGAGAGTCTCTTGTAGTACCCAAGCTCTTCTTAGTAGTGGACTCTCGAGGACATAAGCTTGATGGTCATGAAGGAAATCGGACGGGTTTCTGAAGTATACATTGCCATCGACTTTCGAAGCGGAGTCAACACGGAGCGGTATGCCGACTTTTTTGAGCGTGCGGTGCCTCAAGAAGCCGTCTTCTGCCTGCTCTGCACATGTTGCTGCGATGGTGAAGTATGCGTTTGCGTAGATCGCTCCCATTCGTTTGGCCTCGATATTCCACTCCTCGTCGTCATCCTGGATGATGCACAAAGCGTCAATCCAAATGTACCGCACACCCACGCTTTGAGCGACTAAGAAGGCGTCCTTTATCGTCTGGGGAAGTAACTCAATAGGGACAGACTTTTCCATGTCCCGAACATTCTTTTTATTGGTGCAAAGATGTTTGTTTGGGCCCCAACAGTAGCTGAGAGCCACATACTGCTCTTGGCGCCCTCTTGTGTCTATGATCCTCGGTGTGGCGGGTGAGATATCTGGAATTCCAAGGTCAATAAGGCGTTTTGGCATGGGTGAAGGCCCGATGAGTGGTTTGATATGTTCCAAAGAACAAATCATGTGGTTGCGTCTGCAGCACTGAAGCCATTTCTTCAGCCGAGAAAAGTTCGCTTCGCATGCGGCATGACCCTCAGTCTCTCTAAGCTCAGCAACTCCCGACCGCACAGCAGCAGAACCTAGGTATTGGAAGTAAGCCGGAAGTCACCAGTCCGTACTTAAGTTGATAGAATATACCTTCTAGCGCGTACATTTCAAGAAGAATCGACCTGGACGGGACCATTGACAAGTGCTGATTCAGTTTGCCCACCATCACAATAACTTTTGGAGATAGTTGCTGCTCTTCAAGGGATTCAAGTTTACGCCACCCCATCCCGGAGGATCCCCCTTCCCTACCTGTCGCAAAAAGTCGAACAGGCCCTAACTGCCTAGTTTCTGCAGTGATTTCCAGTCCTTGCATGTCCGCATAATGACCACAAGCCTCCAGAATCAATTTACATAGATCGCAGTCGCTTGCGCTGTCCATAAGCGCCTTGAGGGATGGTAGATGGACGAAACCGTGAGCATGCTTGAGAGCCTTCAGGTTTATGTGCTTGCACGTTTCGCACAAAGCCTGTGGAAACGCATCTCCTATGGTGCCCATTTGTCGACTGATCTTCACGGAGGAACGGGTATCTGAAGTCGTGGTATGTTCGCACGAAACACAAAGCTTGGGGGCTATAGTCTCAACAGAGACGAGTCGCTGTTCAGGCAGCAGTCTTGGCAGTCACGAGTTTAGGTAGCCCAAGCAGGTTGTTAGGTCCAAGCAACCGCGAGGCTGAGCCCTAACGTTAGAGTTTCCTCGTGTGTGTGCTGAGTCAAGTGGTGTATAAGGTAGATTTGCTAGCAGAAAGGGGGCTTGAGAGCGACGTCTTAGATGCCGCAGAAGCTATCGCGGTTTCGAGGCTGGACGCCTTCAGCAACCTCGAGTCGGATTGCCTTGACCTGGAATCCGAAACGCGACCGATTGATACCCGCCAGCCACCACGCCAGCTCCATATTGACCCCCCAACGTCACACTGACATATAAGGCACAAGGAAGATCGGGGACAGAGCTTCAGGAAGAAGGGCACTACGCCAGTGATAAAGATGTCACACGGGTTCCAAAAGTGGCTCCTGGAAAGAGAAGGGAAGGGATAGTTTGGGGAGTGGGGATAAGGAGGTGGTAGTGGGTTTGTTGCGGTTGATTTGTTGGGCGTTGCGAGGAGGAGGAGGAGGAGGAGGAGGAACAAGACTGGAGGCTTTCATCTGTAGGGCTGGACTCTACACTCACTGTGTTTGCTTTGTTCCATGGTGCTAATGTCAGTATTCTGGGAATATTTCAATAGGGAGTGGGAATTTTATGGCAAGCGGAAGGCCCTCGTCTACGCCAACGGTCAAATCCTGGGGTCTCCTATAAGCAGCTTTGCGTTCGATCTCAAGGCTGCTCATCAAGAAAACTGTCCGTTTCTATGAAATCTTGCCCAGGAGGAGTTGCTATATCGTTGTTACGTTGGAGCGGATTCTGATTCGGACGCTATCAAGGATAGCTTGGAGCCTGTGGGGTGCGCACGGTAGAAATTGGGCAAATTTGCGTTCGTCAGAGGTTGGGCTGTGACAGAAAGCACTCTATCTGGTATGTGGACAGGATTAAAAAGAATTGGCATCTACATCTCGGGTCACAGTCTCGATGGATATAGACTAGAATTTGGCCAGAAACAAGTCATGTCGAAGTGCCAGAGAGCGGCCAAAAGTTCCACCTGATAGTCTTCTTAGAACATTCTCCGGTTGAAATTTGTCATCCATCATCCACTACTGCGTCCGCCAAATCTACACTGTTTAATAGTGTATACCTTAGTGGCTGCATTGTGAGGAGTGTTACACGCGTATAACTTTTGTTCTTACTCGTCAAGTGCTGCTGATCCCTGCATAAATGTGGATCTGGCATCCTCATGCGGGCAATTTTCCGATAGTTCAACTCCAAACGGTGCGCTCACGATGCTGATTGATCAGGATATTCAACAAAATCTATGTCTAGGAATTTACAGACGAGTATGATATGCTGGATTCTGGAGTCACTGTTGCTCAAGTGGGTATAAGAGATGGTCCGCATCACTTGTTTCTGTCACGGAGACACTAATACTCCTCATCATTTCTCCTTGCTCGCTTCGTCGACGATTGACATTCGGAACTTGAACCTATCATGTCCCTGTTCAGAAAAATACATAAACCTCCAGGTTACGTCATCTCTTCAATTCTCATCTCCCTCGGCGGGATCATCAATGGGTAACACCCCTCTGCCTCTTCACATTGTTTCACATACTAAACTCATTGCTAGATTCGACACCGGCTCCATAGGCGCCATAACTGAGATGCCTTCGTTCCTCTCCACAATCTCTCATCTCACACCTCTGATGCGTGGCTTTACTGTTTCCCTCATCATGCTCACTGGCGCCTTTCCATCGTTCTTCGCCGGCCAACTGGCTAACCGCTTTGGAAGATTGGCCATAGTGATGGCAGGATCGCTAACATTCATGGTTGGAGCAATTCTGCAAGGGTCTGCTAAAAACCTAGAGTCCTTCTTGGTGGGGCGGGCATTGTGTGGATTCGGCGAGGGGCTGTGGATCAGCAATGTCACAGTGTACATTACTGAAATTGCACCGAGCAAGCGAAGGGGAACGCTTGTATCGTTGCCACAATTTGGAGCTGCCGCTGGTATGGCTCCTTTATTAGAACATACCAACCCGAATGCGCTGACAGCTAACACAGGAGTGTGTCTGGGGTACTTCACATGCTACGGCTCCATCCGCATCACCTCGTCCCTGTCCTGGCGTGTTCCGTTCATCATTCAGGCAATCCAAGCTGCTATCTTGACTTGTCTGTGCCTTTTCCTACCTCCTTCTCCTCGATGGTTGATCCAGCATGGTAAACGATCCAAGGCCCTCAAAGCAATCGAACGGCTGGGTATCTCGCAAGTTGAAGCCGAGAAAGACATTCTAAATCCGATACATCAACAAACCGCAGCACCATCGACCGTGGAAGGTATAATTATGATTTTCCGACGACAGTACCGCGCACGGACTATTTTGGCATTGTTCATCTTGGGTATGATTCAGTTGTGTGGTATCGATGGTGTGCTCTATGTAAGCCTTCTCCACATCCTCCCCGACAATATCAACAGCATTGACTGACGAAAAACAGTACGCCCCGACCCTTTTCGCCCAAGCAGGCATTCCAACTCAGAAAGCCTCCTTCCTAGCCTCTGGTGTCTCGGCGATCTTGATGCTCGCCATTTCCATCCCCGCGGTATTCTACAGTGACCGTATGGGTCGCCGCACATCTACAATCTGTGGCGGCATTCTCCTATCTGCTTGTATGATCATTATCGGCGCTCTGTATGCTGCGGATAGGGTGCATTCTTATGGTATCGCGCGATGGGTAGTCGTCGTACTGATCTTCGTCTTCGCACTGACTTATTGCTTTACTTGGGGTATTGTTGGCAAGATCTATGCTAGCGAGATTCAGCCTGCGCAGACAAGGGCCAGTGCGAATTGTCTTGCTCAGGGGTTGAACTTTGTGAGTCCCATGGTCACATATCCTCGTCCGGTTGTCGAATACTGATAGATGCAAAGTTTGCAAATTGGCTTGTTGCTTTCGCCACTCCAGTCTTTCTTGCGAGGTCGGCGTTTGGCGCGTACTTCCTCTTTGGCTTTTTGTCGCTAGGGACTGTGGCTGTTCTGGCGTCAAATATGCCTGAGACGAGAGGAAAGTCGCTGGAAGATATTCAGAGCGCATTTCAGCAGCAGAGGCCTGTTGTGGGGAGTTGGTTGAGTGGCTTGAGGAAGTGGTTTGAGCGTATGGGTATCAGTCCGCTGACAGTCGGCCTGGTGGGGAATGACATTACGACCGAGAGAAGTGACATTGAGATTGCAGACTTTGGGCATGTCGTGTCAAGGAGAGACATCGTCGAGGGGTAACTAGGCCCATGAGATAGGCTTTTCCGATTCCGGAAATCTCGAACTAGATACTATTACAGTTATTTTTCCTAATATTTAATAAGTTTAATACTCTTGGATGCCCCGACCTAAGAAAGTCACTTGTAACTATTGAATCTTTCAACATGTGCCAGCCGGACACTTTTCTGCCTTCAAACCGGGGATACGGTGTGAATTGAAAGAGGACGTGAGAGGAGGCCAGTTGGTCGATAATATACGCATATGTATATCGGGTTTCTGCGTTCTCATAAATCTGCCTTTATTGGTGGTCGGCTACCAACCAAAGCCTTCCGTCGAGGGACGCGTCGTAACCTTCGTCGTTATCCCAATCTGGGCCGTATCCGGAGGTGTCCAAGTTCGCCTTGGAGATAGTTCTCCGTGTCCCCACAGGGCACCCAGACAAGTGCAGTGGAACATTATTCCGCCAAATCACCTTGCAGCACCAACAAAAATCGGTGCGGCACTTTTTGCAAGTCATATGTGCGCATCCCCCATCTTTCTGAATTGGTGCTTTACAGGTAGCATTTGGGCACTTCTTCGAAGTGCGCGCTTGCTCACGTTTGTCGGCAGCCTCGGCATCCCTCAACTGCTTTTGCTTCTCTCTTTCTTCTTTGCTTTGTTTGAAGTACTGTGATGCAGCTTGCTTCATGACGGATCTGTTTCTCTCCTTTTGTGCGTCAATCTCTCGAAGATGGTCGCAATTTGCATCGCGGCAAATGAAGCAGTGCCTTTTTTTGCACGAAAGACAGATCCACTCGGGGTTGGTTTCTACGTTCTCTATCAGTGCCCGCCACAGGATGCTCTTGAGCACCTACCTCCGCTAGAGTGCTTTTGGCCGTTTCCACAACTGCACCATCGGAATTTCGTATTTTCACCAAAAGATTTCTGGCTTAACTTCCTAGAATACCTGCTAACAGTAAGCTTATCCCTTCCTCTTGCTTGGACTATTAAGGGGAATCGCTCACTCACATTTTAAAGACATCTGCGGAAACGTTTGCACGAATGGTCTCCGCCGGCACAGCCTTCTTGCATTCGGGATCCGGGCATAAGAGGGCTTCGAGGTTTCCTCCTCTAATTGCAGTCTCAAACATTGGCTTCAAGCAGTCATCGCAGACTTTGCGATCATGATCACATTCGGCTGTTGGAGGCTTGAGAGCCTGGTTTGGGTTCCCCTCATACTGGACCACGTCACCATGAATTTCGCATTCATAGGACTTGTACTTCTTGAGAAGAGCGAGAAATGATCTGAAAGAGTTCAGTTGATGTTTGAAATGCGGATGATCAGATGTTCAACTTACTGGAGAGTTTCATCATCTGATCCTATTGCTCGCTTTATTTCAGCCTCGTTGACACTGACCACACGTCTGCACCCTTCCCTTCTACATTCTTTCTTTCCTTTTACCACCTCTAAGACATAACTCTGGTCGCACGTCGAGCATACTCCCATATCTGTCTCTCCGTGCGCCTCCGCCGTAGTCGCTTGTCGGTGTCCCGCCGAGCATCGGGTTGCTCGAACCCAGAATCTTGAGTGATGGCTGTCCTGAGGGTATGTAAATGTTTCATCGCATTCCACACATCTTAACGGTTTGGATATGGTTTGGTGAAACCATAAATTTGCTCTCCAACAAATTGTCCAAGCTTCGAAGTCTTCGCCGTCCATGGTTCGAATACGACTTCGCCGAGAGGATTGCCACAAGATTTGATGCCGTGGGAGGAGTGGATTGAAGAGCTTTCATACGGTGCATATATCGGACTCAACAGGCTGCAAGTTATGTCTTCGAAACTTGTATTTATTGGCGAGCGATGGTGTCATGTTAGATCTCAGCCTGAGGTTTCCACAGTACGCGTCCGGTGAGCCCGAAGCGCGTTCTTGACCGCGCCACGACCTTGTCGACTCCATTAAGACTATCTCGTGTGGAGCCTTGGTCGCTTGGTTTTCCCATATCCGGCGATGGGCATCAATCACAGAAGCACACAGGAAAAGGCAAACAGTGGCCTGTTGCAGAAGGCTGCACGTCAGATCTCAGCCGCTCAGCCTGATTGCAGTATAAGAAATGAAAACGTATCTTCGCGGCCAGCATTCAGCCTTCCTCAAAGGAATTCATTTTCATGACTGCTGCTTGATTTACTGTTGCTCTTGTTCGAAGAGATCAAAATGAATAACCCGAAGGCGCTTGAAGCCCAAGAGTATCTCGATTTCCTTTATATCGAAGAAGCGACTTCAGAGGAGGGAGAGGCCCGGCGAATCAAATTTTCGACATCGCAGACAGTAGAAGCGCTAAAACGCGCGATTGCAGCGGAACTGAACATTCAGCACGAGTGGAGCACTCTGGATGTAGTATCGTCTGGAAAAGAGCTGTCTGAGCGTGAGGAGACCACTCAAGCTGGAATCGCACTGCACTAACGATCTACTAGTTAACAAAACCCTTGCGTCATATGGTATTTATGATGTACGTGTTGCTTTTCCTCTATCTGATGCTCGGCATTGACAACTTAAAGGGAGACACCATCTTCTACGCTCGCGACACGCAGCCTGCAGCACGGCCACCTCCATACTCCCCTTCAGCTTTGCCAGGGGGCGCCAAAGTCCTCAACAACGTCATGTTTCGAGACCTAGATGGGAAAACCTTAATACTACATGGTATACCTGAGTTATGGAGCGTGAAGCAACTACGACACAAACTTGGGGTTGAGAAGCATATCTCCGACCAGGTGGGAAGCTTCCGATTCATCTGGAATGGGAAACAACTTGTGGATGGTATGCTCCTCAAATCGTTTGAGATGTTCTGGCACTGACCATGTTCCACAGAGAAATCCTTGGTCTCTTACAATCTCGTTGATGTATGTCCACCTTTCTCTTCCAAGGTTCAAAACTGAGACTTGACTTAGAACTGCACCATTCACATCGTTCTCCGACTACCAGGTGGTCTGCTTCTGGGGTCAATTTAGGGTTTCTTGAGGCTATGATGAAGTCTATGATGATCTTCGCTGCTAGCGCATTCATCTTAACCAAGGGATCCAAAGGCTACGAGGGTAGACGGGTTGGCGAAGCCGTGCAATGAACTATCAGAAGGCATAATGCATCCATTCAAGGTCTCCAGCGCTATTTATAATTTCGCGCGTTCTTATTAGTATATATACTTCTGAATTTGGGGCTGTTAGGCAATGGATGCCTACCGCATTACATCAGTTAAATGGCAGATTGTGTACCTGAGCGAGCCTTTGCCTTCACACGTCACTGGAGCCCGATCATTGTTTTCAGGTGAGGATTTTGGCCAGTCAGTTAGCAAGGCTGTCTCTCAGCACTGCCACCACCGCGCTTAATGGCTGAGTTAGTGCATCAAAAGACTCCACCCGACAAAAGGCTCAGCTGCCCAACTTGCCTTCAGCCTGCTCAGTCCGCTTGAAAACCTCAATATTCGTCCACCACTCTTTACCTTCGAAGCTTCAGCAAAATGCCAGGCATCCTTTAAGAGACCTCTTCGATAGCAGACACAAGTAAAATGGGCCTCCTAGGCAAAAGCAAGAAGGTCAAAGAAAATGAAGCCGAGATCGCAAGGCTCCGGCAGGAACTCACAAATGCCAACACACGGTTTGGGACAGCGGCAGCAAACTCCCAGAGCTTGAAACAGCGATTGGATGCTTTACAAGTCCAATATACGGGCCGAGAGTCCAGACGCGTCAACGAATTACAAGCCCGGGTGAAAGATCTTCAACAAGAAAAGCAAGCATTGCAAGCCTCGAATGCCTCATTGAACAAAGATTTGGATGTGTTCCGGACCAAGGGCCAACAACGAACCCTAGAAGTCGGTACGCGAGATGTGGCGATCCAAGAATTACAGCAAGCGCTTGCTCGAGTTGATATTCAGAGATTCGGGACGGCTGCTAACTCTGAGGTTGCAGACCTTTTGAGTATTGTTCACGCTCAAGGGGCGGAACTGCAGAGGCTGGAACTTTCAATGCAAGAGAAAGAACGCATCTTGAGCTCATCTGCAAATGATTCCGCCCGAAAAGGAAGAGAGCTCGCTGAGCTACAAGACCAGTATACTAGAGTAGAGAAAGATTTCAATCGTCTCAGGATGGAGTGGCAGACCTGCAAAGAGGCGAACGATGAAAATCAAAGGAAATGGACCGATACTAACCGCCAACATAAGACCCTCCTGGACTCTACGAGGCAGGCACATCGGAAGGAGCTCGGCGAGGCATGGGAACAGATGAGAAGTGTAACTTCAGAGCTTGAGAGTTTACAGGCGACTGTTGTTGAGAAAGAGTATTTAGTCTTGGCAAAGCAACGAGAAATTGAGGACGGAAACAACCAAAACGAAAATCTTCGACAGCAAATTGTCGATCGAGATAGCCAAATCGCCAGGCTGCAACATAGCCTGGACGAAAGTAACGAAATACTAGCCACTGCAAGGCTGAATCTCAACCAAACCCGAAACCAACTCAACATTGAGACGCGGAAAGCGCGCACCGTTTCGCAAGAGAAAGCGGAGAGGGACAAGAAGATCGAATTCATGCAGCAGCAGTGCGTTTCGATGCACTTAAAACTTACGGCACCAAAACCCACTGCCCCGAAAAATCCGAAGCATTGGAGAAGGGGGGGAATTGCAAGCAGAGGCCCCTACCCAAAGGGCCCAATGATATGGGAGGTCAGTTAGAAAAATTACCCCATCCTGCGAGGGTACTCAGACGCAAGGCTGAACTTATTCAGAACCCCGTTCGGAGCAGGGCTCATGCCCGGCCTCAGATACCCAGCAGTGATTCATCTGAAGTCTCCCAAGATGCCTGGTGGGAAGCGGCTGAAGGCTCGAGTTAAATAGGCTGTTACACCCAAGTTCGGACAGGAAAAAGCCAGAGAACGAGCCTGTACCATGCGCAGGATTTGGAGACCAGACTGTACAGTGCGCTTCACAGTAGACGCGTAATCTGAGTAATAGAACTGATTTGATCTAAGAACCAGTGACTTGAAAAATCGATCAAAGACCTTGAACTCACTCAAGCGCCTTGGGGAAAGCCCAACAACAAAAACAAGAAGAGTAAGGGCAAGATCCGTACAAACTATGCCATGTCTAATCAAGGCGACTCGGGTAAAAGTCCAAGAGCTTGGCTCGATGAATACCAGCATGGCAAGTTACTTGGAACGGGAGTATTCACATGACTGTGTTCTATTGTGTCATACTCACCATGCTGCAAGCAACAATGTAGAAACAACCCTCGAGTTTGAGTGTATTTAAGAAGTGCATGCTTGATTAATCAACATTTTGACTACCGTCTACTGGTTTCTAGCCATGGGCAGATGCCCATACAACGCCATTTCCTTTGATGTATGATATGCTTCAGCAACGAGGTTTCTTGTGTGCCCGCCTGTAAAGATGATGGCCAGATACAGTACCTAGGAATTCACCTCGATAGAGGAATGGGGCGTGAGATGGGTTTAGAGGTTTCTTGGGTGACCGTAGGCCGTGAATCTGATTTCTTCGTGCGAATTCACGTCTGCTTTCATGATTCACGCGCAAATCTTCTGTAAAAAAACGAACCACCGCAACTCCACAGCAACAACACGGAAGCTCCGACCTCAACTACGATCTCGTTCAAGATCACAGACTCCGTGCCATCGCGCCAGTATGACTAGACTACTCGATCTACCGGTGGAAATATTCGATCAAATTATAGAAGAATACGTTGATGTCGTAGGGAAAGATGAAGCTTGGTATTGTCGTGTTACATGCAGCAAGTTGCCCTACGTTGCCACGCCAGAATTGAGATATTATGAAACTAAACCTCAAAAGAAACCTTTCATAATGCTATATCGAGAGTACTCTTCGATGTGAGACGATTCGATTGCTTTGAATATCGAGACAAGGCACCCCGACAACACTTCCGATACCACGATGGGACCTTACGTTTTGCGGATGGGATACTTCGTTTCCACCTCGCCAAAGTATTGCAATACCAAGCCAATCGATTCTACACGCCCTCGGATCACGCCCTCGTTTTCATCAACACCATGGCTAATCAGCTTATACGTATTGATTCACCAAGCGAGCATACCGATGTGGCTACAATTCGAGATAGCTATGTCGCTGATATCATCAACGCATTAGTGCATTGCCGTAGTGTGGATTGTATTCCGTGGGACGGCTTTCTAAACATATTTGAGGAAGATGAATCGATCGAACTTTGTTCCGCAGCTGCCGTTGGTAGCAACAAGGCCATCAAACATTTCGTGCAGGGAAGACTCATCGCTCAAACAGAGGCAGGGCACTGGAAGCGTCGGGGCAAACTTCTCCTGGGATCACCAATTCAGGCTGCTGCGGCTACCGGAAAGCTTGAAGTATTGATATGTCTCCTTGATCAACTCCTGTCTTTGTTGAAAACAGATGGAATACTTCCTCACGGCCTCATTGTGCCTGGCCAGAGTCCGAAACCATTCAAATTACTTCTGGATTCCCGGCCAGGCACGGATACATCAAGCCGCACACCTACAAAGGGAAAGAGCGAGGAACCTTGGCCCTGGATTGTACGCGACATGCTGAATCTTGCGTTGGGTTCTGCGATCCGAGCATGTCAGATGGAAGCCGTCAAAATCCTTATCGCATGGCGTATAGCCAATGGCTGCACTCTCACACAAAACGATTGGAGAGAACTCCTCAAGTTTCTAATAAAAGTCGACTCGCTCACTATGATGCAAGACTTGATCAGTCTTTTCTCCCAACATTCTAAAGGCTTGATGAAGATGCCCACGATGCACTGGCTTGCAGAAGAAGCTTGCAAGAGAGATAGCCCCAAACTTCTCCAGTGTCTTCTTCAGTCAAAAGCCATATCGCTATCTGATAGGAACCACGACTGGCACTGTAAACGCTCTTGCACGCGCTGCATACTCCTCAGCACGAAACTCCGAGACGTTGTTATTCGGAACGGCCAGTCCGGTGCAACACTGATGGTGCTTCTTGAGTTTGGTTGCCATCCGGCGTTTACTCTGAGCGAGCTTGCAGAACCGTTTGGCAAGCATAATTGTCGAATGGTGCAGATCATGCTCGATCACGGGTGCCCTATCACCTCATGCATGGTTTCCAGGGCCAATTTTGGGATTGTACAGGCTCTGCAAGCGGTCCAGGGCGGGGAAACACTCGCTTCGAAGTTGTTCGGAGCTAACAAGATGTTGACGGCATATCTTGTTTTCAAGCATTTCAAGAATCAGAGCGGTGGCCATGGCGAGGAGCCTCCACCTCGTACAACGGGGTTGAAGCAGGTGGAGGCGTATGTGCAGAGCACTGAACATTGGAAAAAGATCACGAATGATCTGTTGGGTGGTAGTATCTAGCCTGTATAAGGATTTAGACACACAGACTTGTGTGCGATGCACATTTTGAGAGGTTAAGTTAGAAAGGGGAAAGACTCCACACTCCTAAGATCAGCGTATCCGAAGAACCGCAGTAGTCATTTGCGTGTTTATTGTACTTTAGTCCAGCCTCCTGTAGGGCAGCCAAGTGGTATAATTGAGTTAGAATTTTGGTTATATTCTTTGCTTCATTCCTATGTATGAAAAGTGTGCCCAAGCCAAGTCGCTATGTTCGAGTATTTAATATTAACAGCAGGAGCTGGCCAGCGCAGAGTGTCGCGTCATCGGGCACATTAATTCTCATTCATATCAAGGTGTATGCATAGGAGACCTGGGGCTGAATGAAGTAACATAGATGACAAAGAGTTAGACATATTGAAGAGGGATTTGTAGACAAACAAAGTACGATAGCGTTCACCCTCTATGCGACTTGGATATTCACAACGTCTTAGAGCGACATAAGAAGAGTTAATACAAAAGCAAAGGGGTGAACATGATGTTTCTCCTCTCAACATCTCTGTCTGCACAATGCCTAGCTCTTCAGTTACAATACACAAGCGTAACGTGCATCATGGAAGCCTCAATGATATGTTCCCCATGACCATCGTAAGCCAACTCAAATCCTCCACAACCTCTCATTAAGCTCCGCTACCGGGGATTCCAGGCACCTCAGGTAGTTCTACACTTATAAATGCCTATTTCCCGCCACCC
Source organism: Amniculicola lignicola CBS 123094 (assembly GCA_010015725.1). NCBI lineage: Eukaryota > Fungi > Ascomycota > Dothideomycetes > Pleosporales > Amniculicolaceae > Amniculicola > Amniculicola lignicola. Next base: position 19,936 of record ML977688.1, on the reverse strand, counting down.
CTTCTGCTCCCTTATTGCCACCTGAACCGCAACCCGCAACCCGCAGCACCCATCCGACCACTTTCACCCAATTTGTACACAACCCCCGCTCCGAAACCCCCTGTCTTCTACACTTCTCCACAAAAGGTCTGCTGCCAGAAAGATGGCTGACGATGAGCGCCAAGACAGCCACGGCTCATGCCTCGAATACTCATCAACCTACCACGACCTACAGTGCGGCCACCGCGTCAAAGCTCCCAAACCCGACAGCTGCGGTTCCACCTGCGTCAAGCTCTCTACTTCCACCCCCTTCGTCTGCCAAGAATGCATCATCGACGCCATAGATCTCGAGCTCAAGCTCGACCACTTCAGCCTTGAGCCCGATGAGGATGTTGACATGGCTGGTAGTGAGGAAGTCCCCTTTGCAGAGAAGGTCCGCATCCTTGCTGACCGGCAGATCAAGTTGCTTCTTGAACCGCAGTTCAGGGGGAATATCGTTTCTGCTAGTTTGTATTATAACGGCAGGCTCGCCAGTCCGGCTCCGAAGGACGCCACCCCGACCGAGTTGTACTACTGGGAGATTGAGGAGGAGGAGGCACAGAAGGAAGCGGAGCAAGCAGAACGTCGACAGAGGCATAGCAATCAAGAGACACAAGCGTTGGACGAACACTCCCTGGGTGCTCGAAATGCTAATGAGACAGCAGGTGCGAAGGTGTACCCGCCGAGGAAAGTTACAGTTGCCAGTACAGTGGAGGAAGCTCTCAAGAGATTGAGCTTGAATTAGGTGCTGTATTTTTTAGATGTTTTCGAGATGAGGAGTTGGGGAGAATTGAGTTGTTTCGCTGGTGGATACTTGGCGATTGATGGACTGTTTTTATGAGTAATGTGGGGCTTACTTCATGACTGAGAGAGCTCCGCAGAGGAATAGGGCAGACAGTTGAATACAAAATTGCACTAAATGTTTACTCTAAGATGGGCTTCTCATGAAGTATTACGCTGCATAAAACATTGTTGGAAGGGCGGAGACATGCAGTGACGTTAATTGCGTTGGATATGCGTTCATGTGAGCATGAAGCATTCACATTTTGACTACCCTTTTCCCAACTCCGGATTGGAAAGGCCATTGTGGTCTTTGCCAAGTTATTGGAACGTTCTGGCTGACAGTTGGTATTTGAATAATGTTCCAAGTTTTATCTGAACGTTTTGGTCATTACAACTAATAAATCTATGCTATGCATGACCTAATTAGCTAAACTACACTCATAAGCGACACAAAGTCTAACATCTTTTCTGTATGAAATCTGATTCACGAGAAAGGGTTTTGTTTATTCAACCCTACATAATCAAAAGATTAGGGAGCAGTTCTGGGGGACACGCACGGTCGTTGATAAGTGCAGATAAAGCAAACAGCGAAAGATATGTCCAAATAGTGTTCGAAGATCCTTCTCCATTGTGCTAACTCGGAATCAAGTTCCCGGAAATGCGTGAAAAACGAGCATATGAACGAGAGAAAAAAAGAAGGAGAAGAAACTCACAAAACAGCTCATAGCTGACACGCACTGAGAAATTTTCGACGCACACCAGAAAACGCTTCCGCCACTTTTCTTGTCCTACATCCAGAACAGCCATTCCGAATAAACGCTAAACATATGAAAACAATGCTCCATCATAAAACTTTTCTTCCAAACCCCTCTCAACCCCCATCTCCCCTAAACCTCCGCATGCCCCGCACTCCTCATAAAAACACTCCTCTCCCTAATTACCCCCCCATAACTCTGCAACACCAACGGAATAAAACTCAAGCCCAGGGCCGCAAACCCCAACATACTACTCGCCCAATTGAACCCCATCCCCCTATACATACTCTGCGTGGCCAGGGGCAAAAACGCCGCAAAGCTGTTTTCCAGAAACGCACAACCCGCGATGGCGCTAGCGGCGTACTTGGAATAGCTGTCGAGAATGTATCCGGTTACCGCGGAGACAACGGTGAACATGCCAAAGCCGACAAAGGCGAGGCCGATGGATGGGATGATCCAGTGCAGTGTTGAGTACGAGGTCCAGGCGTACCAGAACAAGCCAGCAGAGAGCCCAATGAAAGATCCTGGGATGCTCATATACAAACGCGCTTCGGGGATTGGGCGGCCGGGATTCTCTGTGTTCTTGGGGGCAGAGCGGAAGTATAGGTCGTCTTGGTAGAGGGAGGCGAGCAGGCCGATGAACTCGCCGATCACGACGGCGGATTGAACCATGCCGGTGCCGAAGTAGGACCAGGAGTAGAGCGAGGTGTAAACTTGGGTTATGCTTTGCGTGAACATGAAGGCAGTGCCGACGCAGAAGGCGGACCAGAGGCCGAAGGAGAGGACGACGGGTTCGGTTACGAGCATTTTTGTGGGGCGGACGAGGGTCTCTTTGAGGATTTCGCGAAGGGAGGTGTGGGTCTTTTCGGCCTGGGAGTATACGTTTTTTCCAGTTGTGGTGCGGAGGTGTTGGGCACGTTGGGCGAGGATGACGTCGGGTCGGACTTCGACGAGAAGAAAGAAAAGAACGGGAATGAGAGCGCTGTAGAAGATGATTTGCGAAAGAAATATCCTGGAAAAGTTAGGCGTGGGTGACTCAGAAATCGGAAGGGGATAGTTACCACCGCCAAGAAGCGTATCGAAGTGTCAAACTCCCGAATACTGGTCCCATATTCAGCCCTGCCAGCAGTGCCCATATGTATAGTGAGATCCCAAAACTCTTGCTTCGGCCATCTCTCCAAATATCACTGACGATGCCACTGGTGATATTGGCTAGCACCCCTGAACATCCGCCAGTGAAGCTACGGGTGATGATCAACGTGGCAAAGTTTTGTGCTAAAACCTGGGGTACGAGAAATATAATCATGAACACATAAATTGACTAGCACCTTAGTTAGACAGATAACTTGTAGTATTAGTAGTTTGCAACGTACAAGGTAACTCCAACGTACGCCAAAGTTTTCCATTAGTGGTAGGGCTAGTAGAGGTGCTGCTGCGCCGCCGAGATTCCAAGACAGCACTGGCCAGTACGAGTGAGGAAAGTGCTCATCGCTAATGTTGAAGCTTTTGTTGATATGTTCGGCCGCACTCGTCATCTCCGTTCCGTTGACTTGAACGACAAACGTCCTGTGTTGGTTAGCACTGCGTGAAGGTTCATGGTCACTGTTGTACTGACATGAAGCACGCAAGCAAAGTAACTGTCCATTTCTTTGACTTCGACCAGTTGAATCTGTTCATGTTAGTCATACACACCCCTAGAGATCATCAACTACTGACGGGTTCTCGGGATCCTCAGTACCGTTCCAGTCGACAAAGCCTTGCGACGGTTGACGTGGCCTTTCATCTCGGAAGGCGTCTTCATATCGTCCATTGTATGTCTGCAGTTGTGCTTGCGAGTGATATCTCGACTCCTCCTCCACCTTCCAACTTTGCGACGACCATACCGATGAAGGGCTCCAGTTATAGAAGGAATCTGCCATGGTGGTGTGCGGTACGGATCTGGATGATCTTAGGTAAACGAAGGTCCAGAAGGGCTTAAGTATAGGAAATGGACATAGAGAAGGTCAGACGGATGTGATCTAGGTATCATCCATCTAACAAAATGAACCAAAACGAAAGTGACGAAATTGTAGGTGGTGGCAAGTGCATAAGGCGACTGGTACGGGGGTCCTATATGGGAGTCGAGAATGCCTTGTGAGTAGCACCAGCCTGCCCCATGAGAGTATGTGCGATAGGTCAGAGGGCTTTTCACCTGAGCTCCTGTATCAGGCATCGGCGCTCTGATATTGGCGGGCGTGCGTGGTATGTCCGATTGCACGACACTCACTGTAGGTGTCCGAGCGGGACGGGCGGACGCAGGCACCAGGGGCCTCCCGTCTTGATTCGCAACGGAAAAGGCGAAAAAGGCGAAAGGCACAGCCGATCATGGAACACTCGAAAATATGATTGGCATCTCTTGCCTATCGTGGTCCAGGAATAGCGTAAGCGGACAGCAACAGAGGCAAAGCCTAGAAACCTGACGGGAATCACTGCGAGTTTTGGTCTCGTCACACCACTGAAGCCTGGTAAAGGCTTGAATTAAACAATAGGCGCTGCAAACACTTCAAATGATGCATACCCGCTTGGCTTTACCTAAAAATCCAAACTCACGATGGTGAATGAAGGTGTCCAATAACGTAAGAGACAAGAGAGACTTCCGAGTGGCTGTTCTAGCCGAATCTGGACCAGCCCTATCGCTTTCACTCCACGATCGTCATGCTTCCCCATCCGTGCTCTTGATTGATCAGCCCTGTAGAGGCTCTTCGTCTCCCTGTAAAGAATTTTTCGAAGATCCGGGGAATACTAGGGAGCGCTGTGTTGTAAACGCACCTATAGCACTGCGGACTATGGTTGCGCGCCTCTCATTCGTCGCTAAGACGTGACGAGTAACCGCCCACGTGAGGTATCAGGTACTGCGCCCCTGAAAAAAGAGTCATCTGACAGCTCTTGCGTTTTGGTGTCAAAGGGAGTTCAGCTAGGTCGATGGCGAGGATCTGATTTGAACATCGCTCGTATGTATGACAGGAACCTGTCAGAAGCTTCGAATACTTTGCCACGCACCTGCATGCATCGAATCCAGCTTCGGTATGCGATACTTCTTCTTGGAAATCGCTGGTACAACTGCAATGGAGGGTGCCGCGCTTTTCGCTAAGGAGCAAAAGAAAACATAAAGTGTGGGTGAACCTGAAGATCGATGTGAGGCGCTGCGGGGTGACCAGGTAGCACCCAATTCATACCCAGCGAGGGCTGACAGGTTGGTTTCTTGATGCCCGAAATGGGCTGGTGTCTCGATACCCGAATTCAATATATGCCCAAGCGGCTACGCGTCCAGCAGATGTGCCCAGCCAGTTCTTCGAATCATAGTTCAAAGTCTAGTCGGTGACTTCACCTGGGCTTCACCTGGAGCTTTTCTAGCAGACCGCGCCAACCGCTCTTTCCACTCAGGAACCCGAGGGTGCACATGCGTTGGTGTATCAGTGATAAGCAAGTTATCACAAGTGTGCTGGGTTTATTGGTTGTTCTAAAGCTACTTCCGTGGTGATAGACCTGACGCTCGTGTCAGGATGCGTCAGTTCCAGGACCCAGTTCTTCACATCCTTATCTTCCCTGAAAAGGGAGTACTGCCAATCCCCAAGCTTTTTCGGGACCGTCTCGCTCTCCATGGACTCTCGATCTCGGAGGCACGGCTTCTTTGGGTCAAACAGGAGCTGAAAGTTTCGCTTGCTCTGTATCCCCGGGCTGGGAAAGACAATCTTCCTCACATTCTCCATCACCGCGAGTTCTCCCAATAGAAATTTTGAGAAGGATCGAACATCAGGATACAGTGGGGCTCGGCTGGTGCGAAACATGGACTGCGCAAATTTGCACTTGAAGATGAATGTTAGGCGGTCCAGGTTGAGGGGGCCGTACGCAAGTTCGACAAAGAAGCGGCGAAAGTACTTCACATCGAGCGTGATGCTATCCCATAGGATAGTGATGTTTCGCACAAGACGAAGGATTGGAGCGGGCAGTCTCAGTATCCGAGGGCTCAGATAGGGACCGCTGCGATGCTTGATAAGCAGGTTGAAGTTGGCACGTGTAAAACCGCGCTGATGTGCTTCTCGGTATATCAATCGAGAGGTCAGAAGAGGCCGAAGGAACTCGCTGGTCGGCACACTCGTGGGGTCGTCGAAAATGAAGTCGTAGATCACGAGTCTTATCTCCGCCGGGATGTTGAGAAGGTAAGGGGCGTCGACGGATATGGGAGACCGTTGGTGGTGTTTCCAGAGGCCGTAGCCGACAATCGCGAATCCGATGGCGAGGTCCATGGGCAGTTGTAGATTCGATATGAAGAGCCGTTGTATGGACGGTCGGGCTCGTCCCCGATGCAGGTGTCGAAGGTTCCCAGGTTGAGTGGGGCGTGGCGGTGTGTCATGACTGCCGCGGCCCGTGCACACGCTTCTCGCCAAGCTGTGCATCGCTCCTCCTCCGGCGTTCTCCCCGCAGCAACGCATAACAGTTGCTTTCGGTCGTCGCAGTCATGGGCGATACGGCCTTCCAAGAACCCCCCATCTTTGGATGAATAGGCGAAGTATTTTCACCGTTCTACCGTTCTAAACTTGCCACATCCGACATGGCTGGAGCTCCAGAAGACGCGCGAATGCAACACATTGCTGCCTCGGACGCGATATTGTTCGTTGAAGCAGTGCTGGTAGGCAATGGTGTCCCCCAGGACAACGCAACCATCGTTGCCAAATGCCTTGTGGAGGCCGACCTCCGGGGCGTAGACACGCACGGCATCAACCGAATCCCCAGCTACATGGCACGCGTTCGCCAAGGCGTACTGGACCCTCGCGCGTCCCCTACGCTCCACCAGGTTACTCCCGCAGTCGCACAGGTCGACGGACACAACGGATTTGGATTCCTGGCAGCACACGTAGGCATGGCGGCAGCTATCAAAATGGCGCAAGAGATGGGAATTGGCATGGTCTCGGTCAAGCACTCGAACCACTTCGGCATGTCTGCATGGGTAGTGCAACAGGCACTGGACGCGGGCATGATGAGTCTTGTCTTCACGAACTCTTCACCTGCCCTGCCTGTATGGGGTGGGAAGTCGAAACTCATGGGCGTCTCCCCCATTGCTTGTGGGGCTCCCGCGGGAAACGGCCGGCCATTTATCGTGGACATGGCGCCTAGTGTTGCGGCTCGGGGCAAAATATACAAGGCCCTCCGAAGGGGAGAAAAAATCCCGAAAGACTGGGCGTTAGACAAGGACGGGAAGCAGACCGATGATCCAGCCCGGGCTTTGGACGGGGTCATGCTGCCTATGGGCGGCCCGAAAGGCTCCGCCCTAGCAGTGATGATGGATGTCTTTTCGGGAGTTCTATCTGGCAGTGCCTTCGCTGGTCATGTCACGAACCCGTACGACCCCTCCAAGCCCGCAGATGTGGGCCACTTCCTCGTCGCCATCAAACCAGACCTGTTCATGAGCATCGAGGAGTTCAAAGAGCGCATGGACTATTTGTATGATCGCATTCGAGGATCCGACCGTATGGCTGGCATTGATCGCATATACTTCCCGGGCGAATTGGAGCAACTGATGAAAGAGCAACGCCTAAATAGCGGTATCCCACTTGTGGGCGCCGAGGTTGATGCTCTCAATAACGAGGCTCACCGTGTCGGAGTTCAGCAATTGGCTACTTCGCTGCCATCGGAGAAATCCCGGCTGTGAGCAATTCGGGGCAATGCCCTGCGAATGCAAGACCCTTTCCGAGGACCGATTTCCTTCGTGCATGGGCCCCTGGCTAGTTGACGTCGGTGGAGTGCTGTTTTCGACAAGCCGCTCATGCCAAGGTCCGTGTCTGTGGAGTGCGGGGTGATCTACACGAACAACTGACTTTTTGTACCCCCGATGCCACTCCCGAGCATATCAACCGGTATCGCGAGAGGCAGGTGTGACCGTTGCCAAGGGCATTAAGCATGCACTGTGTGAAGGCTTCTCCACAGAAGCATGCAAAGCTTTGCGCCGTGTTCTGGGCATTGCAACATCAACACCCTGGTGGTAACATTCAAGTTGGTCTTGGCACGTTGCCAGTCAGTGAAGCATATTGTTGTCTCGTTACGAGGGAATACATGTGCATGCATTTTGGTGATGTCGGAATACCTGCCCTTTTCCTGGGGTTGGTGGCAACGTGCAACGTACAACCCCAACCCGTAGACCAAATATTATAAGTAGGGATAGGTAGCCTCAACCACTTGTTCATTGTGCCCCGGGCGTTTGCGTCTTCAGCTCTTCCCCGCGTTTCGTCTACTACCTAGCGCGCAGTGCAGTACATTTGGGTCCCCCACGACCAAGTCGAGACCGCCCTGATCAATCTCGCTCAGCAGATAGGATGTGGAATCCGTGGCGCGAGAACCTGAAAGACACGCCGAAGGAGTCCCTGAACTGGCGTCTCTGGTATGGCGTATTCGGTGTGTATATGTCTCATCCTCTCCTCCACTGCTCGCTGACAGCCCTCAGTCTTTGGTCTCATGGGTGCTGCCCGTGGCATAGATGAGGGCCTCATCGGCACAACAGCCGAGCTTCAGCCCTTCATCAAGAAATTCGGACTGAAAGACGCTAGCAAATCGAAACATGACCAGGCGGAACTTCTCTCCAACATCACTTCCATGGTCCAGATGGGCAGTATCCTCGGAGCGCTTATTGCCTTCTACTTGACTGATAAAATTGGACGGCTTTGGGCGACCAGGCTTTTGTGTCTGATATGGGCGTCGGGGATTAGCATATTCCTGGCTAGCTCTGCGACCGGTAATATTGGTATGGTTTATGCTGGAAGATTTATTGCTGGCATTGGTATTGGACAGACGACTGTTGTTGCTCCGACTTATCTTGCGGAAACCGCCCCAAGAGCTATTAGAGGACTCTGTGTGTGCGCCTTTGCCGGAGCTGTGTATATGTGAGTGTCAGAGTCCTGCATTAGTTCTTCTCGGATATTAACGTCATTGTAGTGGTATCATGCTAGCATACTTTGCTTCTTGGGGTTCCTCAATACACATCTCCTCAAAAACAGACGCACAATGGCTTGTACCAAACAGGTACGCATATACCACATCACACCCAAAACCATACTCACCACTTCCAGCATGCATCTCATGTTCGCCGGCATAATCTTCACCCTCTCCTTCTTCAGCCGCGAATCTCCCCGGTGGCTCATCAAAGTCGGCCGCCATGAAGAGGCTCTAAAGATAATGTCCGACCTGCGACAACTCTCCCCTGACCACCCATATGTCCAGAGCGAGATCATCGACATCAACGACCAGCTCAACCGTGAAAGAGAAGCCACCATGGGCACATCCTGGATGGGACCCTTCCGCGAGCTGATCTCGAGCAAGGCGAACCTCTACCGTATCCAATTGAGCGTCATGAGCCAGCTGCTCAGCCAGTGGAGCGGCGCAAACAGCATCACCATCTACGCCCCCCAATATTTCGAAATGATGTACGTCCCTCTCGACTCCTTGACCCACGCAGAATTCTAACATTGCACAGGGGCACAACCGGCCAAAACGAAAAACTCTTCGCAACCGCCATCTTCGGCGTCGTAAAATTCGTCTCCTCCATGATCTGCGCCTTCTTCCTCATCGACTACATCGGTCGCAAACGCGCGCTGTCCACCGGCATCACGCTTCAACTCCTCTCCATGCTCTACATGGCCATTTTCCTCCTCGTCGACACGAATATCAAGTCTGGTGATCCGGAGGCGAGCCAGACGCCGAGTCAGAAGAGAGCGGCCATGGGCGCTATCGTCATGATTTATTTCAGTGGGTTTGGATGGGCGTTGGGGTGGAATTCGGTACAGTATTTGATCAATAGCGAGATTTATCCGCTGAGGTTGCGCGCGTTGGGGGGGAGTATTGCGATGACGTTCCATTTTGTTAATCAGTATGGGAATTCAAAGGTTTGTCATGTCCTTTCCCTACAGAGGTTGTTGGGACGCTAGCTAACCGTGTGATAGGCCGTGCCCCTCATGTTCATCGCCATGACCACCGGCGGTACCATGTTATTCTTCACATGCGTCACTACGCTCGGCTTGATTTGGGTGTGGTTTTTCCTCCCGGAGACAACGGGGAAGTCGCTCGAGGCTATGGATGAGATGTTCAATCTGCCATGGCATCTTATTGGGCGGAAAGGCGCTGAGCTTACGAGGGGGAGTGGGGGAATGGCGGATGTGTATGACGCGGATGGGGGAAAGGAGTTGGACAAGTTACCCGATGCGAGGATTGAGAGGGTGTAGAACTAGGAGGAGGAAGAGGAAGAAGAGGGTTTGAGCAGGTTGGCGTTTTCACGAGCCCCCCACCTTGCCTAGTTCACATATGGAGTATGAAGGCAGCGCAAGAGAATTAGAGCACTTCCAATGAGAATTATGAGCGCTTGCCCAGACCCTTCACATACCCTTCGCAGGCCGAACCATAGCATTACACTCATACACATATCCCACATCCTTCCCTAAATCTTTCGCTGGATCATATACAAACGTCTTGACGGTCCTGAACCCGCATTTCTCGTACATGGGCGTGCCCTCTAGACTTGCTTCTACGTAGGCTTCGATGCCCATTTCGTCGGCGCGGTCGCAGCCCCATTGCACGAGGAGGGTGGCGGCGCCGCGGCGGCGGTGGACGGTTTCAGTCTGATATCGTTAGTTTATACCTTGAATGGAAAGACTGGGGAAGATATGAGTAGGATCGGGTTTTACCATTAGGAGATCGAGCGCTATAAAACGTTAGTACGAATTCAATGCACAATATCGCCCACCATCACAGCGCACAGAATACAAACAGGAATGGGAATCCACGAAGGAATGGTAGAGGAAGAATAGCAACATACTCCAATAAGCCTTCCTCCCCATAACCTCCCTGGTAGTCCCCATCAAATACCCATACAACCCATTCCAAAGCTCAACATCGCTTTCCAACCACGGCGTTGGTATCGTCCCGAGTTCCTCATCCAATTCTTCTTCTGTCAATCCACGTATCTTTATTCCTTTTCCACTTCCACCTGCCTTTCCCTCCTCAACACCACTCCCTTCAACTGGCCGACCAACTAATCTCCACTTTGCCGCTGCAATAATCTCCCCGCCCAGACTCTCGTCCTTGACTACGAGTAGAGGGCATTTCTGCCCCACCCAGTCTCTTACACGGTTTTCGATGTCGGTTATGGTCGCGGAGTATGGGCCGTCGGGTTGGAAGACGAGTTTGTTGATAGTAGGGGCCAGCGCGGAAATGCGGATGCGGACGAAGGAGGGGGCTTCGGAGGGGAGGAGGTGGTGCAGGGTTAGGGTGGGGGAAGGGGGCATTGTGGGTGGTGGGATGGGGAAGGGTGAGAGCGTAGGTAGAAGAAGATAGATTAGTGGTGGGGTATGAAATTAGGTGAAGGACATGAAGCAGCTTGGTATGATGGGATTGGAGGTTGAGTGTTGTATTTAGTGCAGGAACAGAATGTTCAGATTGTTGGCGAGGAATGAGGAGTACGGACAGGGAGGTTGCGCGAGTGCAGAGCATTTATTTTCTGGGTTTAAAGAGTGAGTATTGATTGGGTCCGTCTTGTCGCCTCACGCGCCTACTATTTATTGATCGGCGTAGGGAGAATATGCATTGATGGAGGATCCAGTCCTCGTATTAGCACGCTTAGCGTAGGATATCATCCTGCTCGGGATCTCCATTTACCTGTGTTTGGATGGAGGTTGACATGTGCAAGGATTTGGATAGGGTGCCTGGAGGGGAACCCCGCTCGCCCATCCTACGCTAAAAGATCATGCATGTGTATGTGCAGGGAGCTGGAAAGGGTAACGTGCGTATTCGCCATGATGCGCACAGTTGTGTGGTGTTGAGATTGGAATTCTGGGACGCGAACATTAGAGAGCGCTGTCCTGTGCATATGTTGAGTCCCATTCTCGCTGGCACGAATAGTTTATGTACTCTACCAAAACCACATCACATCCGTGTCAATCTTGCACTCTTTCCTTCTCTGCACGAAATAACTTGAGTCTACACCGTCTAAAACTAAATTCCCTCTATCCCCTTCCTTCTGCAACACCCTCACTCCAATTCTCTAACGCCCATCCACCGCAACCATGTCCTCCAACGACCTAAAAGCTCTCACTACTGCAGCCCAGCAACTATGTGTATTCATCATCGCCCAGATATTAGCGGATATCTTCTTCGCCTTCTTCCTCACACCCTCCATTCTTGGGATGCAGGCCGGCATTCTCACAAGCGAGAATCGCTCTGAAGATCCTATCATTCCCGGGGTACTTCTCGTTAGTCACCGTACTGCCATAGTTACCCTCTCTCTACTAATTTTTAGCCTTGTAGGTGCTCGCATCGAAACTCTATGCGCTAGACTCTATATTGAGTGGCTTCCGCCTGTATATTAGGAGCTTCAGTACCGACGAAAAGGATACCGACGACGAGAATGAGGCGTTGCTTCCTGACATTGAGAAGAGCGTTTTTTTGAATCGATAGTTTATGGGAAGTTTCGAGGTTGTTTCAGCAGGGACTTCTGTTTCATCTTGGATTTTATCTGGTGGAGGCTTGGTTTTTCGGCTGGGCTGTGGTATTGTCAAGGCATGTGCTAGAACCAAGTTCTGGCGTTGTTGCAATCCTCTAGATATTATGGAGGGCGGAGATCATGAGTATGGGGTTGCTTATGAAAACATTTCAAGAGGTTATGACTTGTATTTTCCAAGCAACCTTTCATTTCCTGTTGCTCTCCAGACTCTCCCATGATTTTGCAAGCGGCGAAGTTTTTGGAATACGTTCCCCTCATCGCTGCTTGCATGTTGAACTCGTCGGCGTCTAAAGTTGTCCATCACTGCACCAGAACGGTATTTAACCGAGAAAGCATTTTGGATCATCCACTTCCCTGCTTTCTACACTGTTTAACTTCTTTCTTACTTGTGTTGATGTTGTGCAAAGTTTGGCACGGTGCTCTTGGCTAATCTCCCCAGTTGGAAAAGTGAGCAAAAATTGCAAAAAGAAAGGGACTCTCCCTCGGGGAATCGAACCCCGGTCTCCCGCGCTTGTTTAAACGCTTGGTTTTGACAAGCGGAAATCATGACCACTAGACCAAGGAAGATGAGACTTATTTGATGGCAGTGATGTATTCATTTTCACCATATATAGAACGAAATATCAGGTGGGCAGGCTTACCGGTTAATTTTTCGGCTGCCCAAGAGCTACTAAATCTTATCAGCCGGCGCACGGCCTCGCCTGACGCACACCCACACCGGAATTTACCGAATTTTGATATTATTGTAACTCCACCAATATGGACCATATCGAGGAAGCGCTTACACATTTAGAATCCCTAGAGCCAGGAGAATCATTTAGTTACACTAAAGTAGCTAAAGAATATAGTGTTGAGAGAAGCAGGCTGTCAAAGCGCTGGCGAGGTGTCCAGGGCTCTTATGCTGCACAGTACGAAAATTAACGACTACTTAATAAACAGTAAGAGAAGGAGCTTGTAAAGTATATTAATCACCTCTATAGCTGTAGCCTACTACCTACAAAGCAATAGCTATGCAACTTCGCCTTAGAAATCTATAGTAGAGAAGTAGGTAAAGCCTAGCCAGATTACTTCCTCAAGCATCACGAAATCTCTCTAGTTTCTCACTAGACCTTTGGCCTAGATTGCGATAGGAAGAGTGCTAATTCAGCCTTTAAATACAAGCTCTATTTTAAGCTTCTTTAGTAGAAGATTTAAGAGTATGGGGTACAGCTACAGCATACCTACAATATAGATAAGAAGGGCTACCTTATTAGTATACTCTTAAGAACAAAGCAAATCTTCTTAAGATAGAAGTATAAGGAAGGTACCCTTAAGTAGGCTATTTAGGATGGCAACTGTGAGTGGATAACCTGTATTGCTTATATCTATACTAATAGATCTACCCTGCCTCTAAGCCTTATCTATTAAGCTACTACTAGTAATATTTAAGATAGCTGGCTATAAGACTTTAACCTAGTAATATATACTGCCTTCTTTGCCTTATCTCCAACAGGCTGGATAAACAACGAGCTAGGCCTACACTAGCTAGAATAGGTATTTAACTTAAGAACAAAGAAGTTAGCCTAGAGGGCCTATAGGCTCTTAATCCTAGATAGCTATAGATCTTACGTCTCTATAAAGTTCATTAACTACTATAATTAGAATAAGATTCTACTAGCAGTATACCTGCCTTATTTAACCTATATACTGCAGCCTCTTAATATAGGCTTATTTAAGCCTCTATTATTAGCTTACTCTAACAGCCTAGCAAGATTTATACATGAATTAATAGGATTTACAGCCCTTACAAAGCGAGACTTCTTCCACCTATTTAATAAGGCCTAGAAGATCTCATTCACAAAGGAGAATATACTCTTAAGCTTTAAAGCCTATAGTATAGAGCTATTCAACCCTTAGAGAATCCTTACTTAATTTAGTGAGCCTACTAGTAGCAGGCCTTCTTCTAGTAAGAGCTCTTGATTAGTTCTTACTGCTCAAGATTGGAGACGTATTAAGAAGCTTCTTAGTAGCGTAGTTAGTAATATATATGATTAATGAGCTAAGCAGCTTAGTAATACAATCTATAGTCTCTCAATCCAGGTTATAACTCTCTAGATGGAGAATTAAGGCCTAAGCAAGGCTCTAGTCAATAAGAAGAAGAAGAGGAAGCGTAGCAAGGCTCTCCTCCTTAAAGCTCCTACATGGTACCATAGTGGAGCTGTATTCTACAGTCCCTGAAAGGTTCAGCAAGCACGTAAGCAACAAACTAAGAAAGATACTGCAGCAGAGCTTCTACGCAATAAAAAAGAGGAGAAGGCAAGGCTTAAGGTGACTGAGAAGCTTGAGAAGGCTTAAATAGCTGAGGAGAAGAGATGTATAAAGGCAGCTGCAAGGAAAGCTCGACAGGAAGAGCTAGAGCAAAAGCAACTCCAGAAGCAGGAAGCCCAGCTCACTAAGTAGGCTAACCAGCAGCTTCAAAATGACTACAAGGCAGCTGGGAAGTCTACAAAGGCTCCTCAAGCTCACAGTACTACACGAGAGCAGGTAGTCAATGAGCAATCAGTTATTGAAGTAGTAGAGCTGCCGCAGCAGCAGAATCAACGAGGTAGAACTATCAAGCTCCCAGATCGCTATTGTAACTAGCTAGTACGCGCAATAGAATCGCCATAATTGATTACCTACTCCATCAAAAATCTAGATCAATCAATCAACTACTCAGTGCTGTAGGCCCTTAATTGTAGATGTGCTGCACGGCAAATTCCGTGCGTCAGGTGAGGCCGTGCGCCGGCTGATAAGATTTAGTAATCTACAACCAGATACGAACAGCTTCCATTCCGCGCTAACGTCCTGCGCTAACGCCCTCCGCAAAGAGCTGCACGATATTGAGCCCATGCTTAATAATATTGTGCGCTTTAAATTGCACATTCAACGCAGTTTAGAGGCGTATGAACAGTCTATTGCGGATGATGTGGGGATGTTTTCAGTCACGTGAGCGTTATCTGCACAGGCGGGGTGCGGTTTATTGAGGGAATTACGCTCAGCTGAGAGTCGCGCATCTTCGACATAGACCAGAGATAGCTCGATGTCATTCATCCCTATCCCGAACCCGTCATCCGATCTTCGAGATACTATCCAACACAACGCCTAAAGCTGCAGCGCCATTCTCACTACGGGCCGGCGAGACACGCGACCGCAGGCGCGTTAGGATTCATAGTAGTAGCGGCAGGCACAGTAGGTTGGGTAGCCAAGGGCGCTTCGCTCGCAGTTGGCCTTCTTCTACCCGTTGAGGATCTGTTTTTATATTGAGTTATACTAATCCTAAATCATTACGGAGCAAATAACTAGTCCAGTGGTTTTAGCTTAGGTCTCTATTGGGCATGACGGGCCCTAGTGTATATAACAACCCAGATGGTCATGACTTGATCCTCTAAGAGAGGACTCGCAAGCACTTCCTGGTAGGAGAAGCTCGTTGGAGCTTGGGAGGAGGCAGTAGCTTCTAGTTATTAGATGGTAGTTGTAGTAACATGTTGTGCCCGTGTATCCTGCCTTTATAAAATGCAGTTAGTTCTCATCCAGTAGCGGGGGCACTATCAAGCTTCTTTACCGTTCACTCTCCTAGGAACCAGCTGGGAAGCGCGCATCTCCATACGTAAGCCAGTAGTACACACTATTGGGGTAGGTTTCTCTCGTATAATGCTACTTCAAATTGGCGTTATTAATCTAGTTTATAGTATACGTTATTGTGTAGATTAAGGGAAAAAGTTAAAATCCTAGGGCTTTAGCAAGAGAGAGTTGTTTTTGAGGCATAAATTAACTTTTACTATATAACCTTTATATAGTATAAGTATATATATTAGATCCTCTTAAAAAGGTAATTATATAATATATTATAAAAAGAAGATCCTATTTATAAAATAATTACTTCTAGTAATACTAAGGGACTTTATTCCCTTCCTTCTTAAAACTATTAATAGAAAATAGAGGTAATAATAGTATAGAAACTAGTCTCTATCTAGGCTAGTAAATAGGTTTATAGTTCCTATTAATAGGTTAGAGTTAGGTTAGGGTAGTCTAAGTACTAGGTTAGGGTTAGGGTTAGGCTATATAGACTATATATTAGGGTAGGTTAGGGTAATTAAAGCTTAGGGTTATAGTTAGGTTAGGGTAATTAAAGTACTAGGTTATAAAATAGGTTAGTAATTAAAGTATCTACCTTAGGATATTAATTAATATTAATACTATAATATAGGATATTAATTAATATTAATACTATAATATAGGATATTAATTAATATTAAGGTACCTTAGGATATTAATTAATACTAAGTTACTTAAGGATATTAATTAATATTAAAGTACTTAAGGATATTAATTAATATTAAAGTACCTTAGGATATTAATTAATATTAAGATATTAAGGTAGTTTAGGATACTAATTAATATTAAGGTACCTTTAGATATTAATTAATATTATTGAATAGACTTCAACGTATACTATAGATAGGTAGCTCTATCCTAATATATATATCTATAGTGTATATATATATATAGGACGTAACTAGGTAGTATATAATTAGGGGTTGGTATTATTTATATCTATCTAGAGTTAGACAAAAGCTTAGCTTTCAGGTACCCCTTACTAAGCCTCTATGTAGTTAATTACATAAGGTAAGCTTATGTAATCCTATACATAGGCTGGTTAATACCCCTAAATTATCTATATACGGATACTAGCAACTTTTTGTTTTATTAATTAAGTTGCTTTATCTATACGTTCCTTTAGTTATAGTCTCTAGATACCTAATTGTAATATCAAATCTATATCCTCCCTTACTAGCCCTATATATTATATAAGCCCCTTATATACCTTAGGTTAGGAAGGTTCACCTAATTTATCTATACCCTTATCTAGGGTGGTTAGACATTAATCTTACCTAGAGATAAGGCTCTCTATAAACGCTATTTCTACTAAGGGGTTATATAGATGTAATTTGCTAGTATATATTAATTAATAATTAAAATCTTGCAGTTCTAGTACCTAGTCTATACCCCTTATAGCTTAGGCTCCTATATAAATAGCTAGTGGAGTTGGTAAGTTAGTATAGAGAGCTTCTATAGCTAGATCTAGTGAATAGCTAGAGTATATAAATAGTCCTTAAGATTAAGTAAGTTAAAATATACTTATTAGGACGTAGTGTACGAATAGAGGTACGTTAAAAGAGGGGTTAAGTAAGTTATTACATTATAGAGTATAAATAGAGGTGTATTAGATAATAAGTTAATCAACTAATCTATAAGGAGGTATAAGTAGTAATTACTATTATTTAGGGAGGCTATCTAGGTATAAGATTCTAGGAGATTTCCCCCTTTTTGCTTCTCTTCTTTATTCTCTCCTCTATATCTTCTTCTATACGTTCTAGAATCTAGCAGCTTTTTAATTTATTAGTTAACTTATGGTAGACCTTTGTATAATAGCTCTTTAGCCTACTCCTACCTAATAGGGCCTTGCTGGCCCTATAGCTATTACTATTACTCTAGGTAGCTGCTGGTAGGTTATCCTACCTACTAGGACCTAGTAGGGTTACTAGTTTATATAGGGTCTCTATATTAATATATATACCTTATCTTTTATGCAGTATTTAGATAGTATCTAATATATATATATATATATATATATATATATATTTTGTAGGCTAATAAGACTACTATCACTACCCTGCCCTTGTATAATATTACTATAATTATTACTACTAGTACTAACCTCTAGCTTTTTGTAGCCAAGATTATACACTAGGAGGGTTACTTCTATATACTGCTTATCTAGAGCTATAGGGCTCTATATACAACTCTGTACGTACAGCACTATAGTAGTAATTCTAGATCCTCTCTGTTTAAGGATTGTTGTATACTGCCTAGTTACTAGGTAGGTACCTATAGTTCCTATATATAGCAGTTATATAGTATATACTACTAGCATTACACCTAGTATAATATTCTTCTCTATAGTTTTCTAGGGGAGGAGGGGATAGGGAAGAAGGGGGGGGAGGTATTTTAATATATATTAAATAAAAAGTGCTTTCTAAATATATGCAATATTCCCTTATATAAATAAGTAACTTTAGTAAGTATATCTATATCTAGCAGATAAGAAATATATATATAGAAAGTACAAAGTAATATAGGGAATTAGTGTTGTATACGGAGGGGTTTTAGAGTTTAAGTACTCTATACTAGATTAGTGTAATCCATAGATACCTCAACCTTAATATTAAGCTTGTTAGTTAAAATAAGAGATTCTATTATAGCATTTAGACTCTTCTTTGTACACGCATTAGTAGGATTATCTTTACTATTAATCTATTAAATTTCTATAATTTCCCTCTTTTTGTACAATTCCTAAAGAGACATAATATTAATTATAAGCCTCTTCTTATTAGTAGTACTAAGCTTAACAAGGTAATTATATAGGGATTTCAAATCTATGTATATAATAACTAGTATTAGGGGCAATACTAGTATATAGGTAACTTAGAGAAGTATAGAGCTTAGTGCAATAGTATTGTTAAAACTGCTAACTATGCTATATAGCTTAGAGGCAAGTATACTCCTTATTACCCTCTTATACTTAATTAAGTTCTAATATATAATATTGCTATAGATCTAGAAATTATATAAGTCTCCCTTACTTTATTCTTTAGCTAGAATAATAAGGAATCTAAGTTATAAGCTAAGATCCTTGTTATTAGTAAATAAACTATTAGTAAAGATAAACAGCTTTGTGCGCTGTAGATCTAAGGGGATAAATATTAAGCTATAGTTAGGGTACTTAATTTGCTATAGGATTCATACATTAAGAGCTTTAATATCCTTATCTTTTAGTAGGACTATTTAGGCTGTAGTTGAAAGATTAAATAAAGCTTTAGGTTAATATACTAATACAATGTATACTCCTCTTACTTATTAGGCAATATATTACTACATTATATCTAGGGCAGAAGGAGTAATTACGCAGAGGTTCTTTAATTATCCCTTCTAAGTTAGGATAACCTTCCCTTTTACAAGGGTAATCTTTCTACTATTAAACTTAATTAGTTGATTAGGCAAAAGGATAGTCTTTAGCTTTACTTAGAAGGTAGCTTTAGTAAGCTTATCCTCTTCCCTTTGTGTGAATAAGGGGGTAATAATACTTAGGGTATTATTAGTCTAGAGGCCTGTTATACTAAAAGTTGTAGGTCCTTTATCTATAATTAGAAGGCATAGATTATATATAGAATTAAGTATTTAGAGCTTCTCCCTGTAGTAATTATAGTAGGTCTTAAACTAGTATAATCCTAACTTAGCTACTCTATATAATAGGCGCATAATCTAGAAAATAGTATTTAGAGGATAGGTATCCCTTATCTTAATTAGTGGCTTTATATATAATATATAACTCAGTTTATTAGTAGCCTAAATATAGGCCTAGGTAATATCTCTAAGCTTAATATATATACTATATAAGGTGATTAGTAATAGTACAATTGCTAAGATAAGTCTCTAGCTTATCTACTAGATTATGGGCAATTAGGTAAGGATCTCCTTCTTTTCCTTGTCTGAATATCTAGTAAAAACAAGCTAGGACTTCTTATATAGCTAAGTACTCTTACCCTTAATCTCTCTAACTATATATAGGTTGAAGATTTGGCCTCTGTAGGTAGCTAGGTTGAATTGGAGGATCTTAAAGGTACTATTAGTAATTAGTACTTCTATCTCTATATAGTCTAATTCCTTAAATAGTTAGCTAGGAGTTATAATCACTCTATCTATACAAAGCTTAATTACTAGAGTATAGTTATTATTTTCCTTTTGTATTAGGAATACTTTATTATCTATATAGTTA
>ML977687.1:58061-84224 GCA_010015725.1 Amniculicola lignicola CBS 123094 | reverse complement strand
TAAAATAGCTAGATATAGTATACTAGGAGGCTAATCCTAGTACTATAAGATTAGTAGTAATATAAATACTATAGTTAAATCTTAGTACTATACTAAAAATTAATTTCTTTAATTAATACTTTCTCCTACTAGGAGTTTTTCTAAAGTTTAATTAGTAATTTTAGTAAAATAACCCTACTACTAGTCTAACTATATCCTAATTATAATCTAGTATATACTATTTATAGTATAGATAACTTAGGTTAAGTTATTAGAAAGGGGGGGGGTAGTTATTAGGGATATTTCTATATAGGCTCTAATAGAGATCCTATAGATTACCCTTAGAGGTGCCCTAGGCTAAGACTAGCCCTAGTTACCTAACCTATCCTATATATTCTTAGATATATCCTTAAGGGCTCCCTAAGGATTTGTCTTAATATATATATTTTGCCCTAATCTGAATTACCTGCTATAATATACCTTATATATACTAATAATATTCTAGAGCTACTTAAACTCCTAGCTTTAACTACCTTAAGCCTTAATAAAAGGATTAATAGGGGTACTAAATAGGTTGAGCTAGTTATACTACTTAGCTAATATAATAGTATAATAAGAGTAATATATTACTATATATACAAAGGTAGTAGTATTCTAGTTATCCTTAGTAAGCTTCTAGAGTTTATAGTATTACTTAATAAGGAGTAAGAATTTTAGGGAGAACTAGGGGAATAATTTTACCTAGTACTTCTTACTAGTAGTAGAAGGCTCCTTATAGGTAGCTATAATAATAATATAATAATCCCTATAAGTATAAGAGTAGTAAATATAGTTTAGTAGTTAATAGAGTATATAGTAGATATCTATATTAGCTATATAGATTCTATTCTAGGTATAATAAGGCTTTTTATATAATTAGTAAGGTCTATAGGACTTACCTATACTAGGAATATACCTAAATAGGATATTAGAAAAATAAGATTAGGATAAAATAGTACTAATAACTTACTTATAATAACTCTATTTTATTAATATATTTAGGTATAGGTTATAGGGAAACTCTAACTCCTTAAAATTATTAGCTAAGTTATCTAAGTTACCCTTAACTTTAAAATTATCTATAAAGTAAGGTAGGCCTAGGGTAGGATTATTATAAGAGGAGGGTAGCCTATAGCTACTACCTCTACTACTAGGTAGTAAAGGAGGTATAGTAGATCTAGTAATAGTAAATATTAATATAAGGGAAGGGGTTATAGGGAAGGTAGAAATAAGGATCTAGTAAGTATAGCTAGGTAAAAAAGAAGTGGTATAGGGATAGATATAATAGGTTAGGTGAGTTTTAGTACAGGGGAGGAAGGAGGGCATTCTTGCTAAAAATAAACTAAAAATAAAAATAGAAATACTACTAGAATAGCCTAGCTATACTACTATAACTCTATAGGGATAATACTATAATATAGATTAGGCCTATAATAGTACTATAAGGGTAGTAAAGGGGGTATATTATAGGCTTAGGCTTTGCCTATACCTATAGAGGTATAGTACTAAAGTAGTACTAAAGTTATACTAATTAGGGCTAAGTTAGATAAGTAGAGGATAAGTATAAGAAGGCTATGCCTTCTTCTACTTCTCCTCCTCTATAGTTATTTATCTTGTATTAGCACCTTCTATAGTACTATGTTAGGGCTTGCCTATTACAGTATAGTATGCTATAAGCCTAATATATTGCTAAAAATCCTCTAATACATATATAGGCCACCTAGAACACTATAGAAATATTAGTATAGGTAGGTTATATATAGGCAATATCCTTATAGAACTTACAGAGTTGATATACTCTGTAGATATACTGATTTGATACCGTGATTAGGTGTATTTTGTTAGGAAAGTAGGTGGCGCGTGTGTGGGGCGCGCGATCGATGTAAGCGCCAAGCTTTGACTCGATTTTTGGACATGATAAATGTAGACGGGGGCCAACAAGGTTCCCGTTGAAATAATTGAGCATGCACATGGCTGTTCACAGATGTAATCCACGTGTGCGCATGTCCACGGCGGAACCTAGCAGAAGTGTAGACGACGAATTGCAGTGACTGGTGTCAGCCTATCAACACGCGATGCTCGGCCCACGCTTGCCCGATGAGCTTGCCCAGGCACAAGCGGTCAGGAACAACATTTCGCAGTCGCCCCTCGCCAGTGACAGCTCCCGTTCGACACACACTTCTCCCTCCCACGCTCCTCCCAGACACGCCCCAACGGCCAGAATGCAATCGTCTGTCGCTACCACCACGCTGCCCGCCCGGCGGCCGAAGAAGCTCGCCGTCAGTCCACAGGAAGAAGACCAACCTGTGCCCGCCTCCGACAACGACCACGACCATTTCTTTTGGACCTACACCGAGGAGCCGCACCGAACACGGCGGCAGGCTATCATTAAGGCACACCCCGAGGTACCGCAGCTCTGGCACCCCTCTTAGCGTGCGTGTTTCTCACATTGGCCAGGTCACGAAGCTCTGCGGCCCAGAACCCCTCACCAAATACGTCGTCGCATTTGTCGTCTCTCTCCAGATCCTGTGCGGCTATCTCCTCCGCAACACTTCCGTGATATCATGGCCGTTCTTTCTCACAGCATACGTCGTCGGAGCCACAGCGAACCAGAACCTTTTTCTGGCCATCCACGAAATATCGCACAATCTAGCATTCAAGAATCCGCTAGCCAACAGACTGTTTGCCATGGTCGCAAACCTGCCCATTGGGATACCATATAGCGCCTCATTCAGGGTGAGCACTCCGACACGCAGCGGCCTCGGAGTCATGCTAATCAAGTCAGCCGTACCATCTCACTCACCACAAGTCTCTGGGCGTCGATGGCCTCGACACCGACCTCCCCACCGCCTTTGAAGCCATCTTCCTCGACTCGGTGCTCGGCAAGGCCTTCTTTGCGACCTTCCAGATCTTCTTCTACGCCCTGCGTCCCATGTTCGTCTACCAGCTCCCGTTGACAAAGATCCACCTTTTCAACGTCATCGCCCAGCTTGCCTTTGACTATGCCGTGGTCAAGATGATTGGAGGACAGGCATTGATATACCTCATCATGAGCTCCTTCCTGGCCGGATCGCTCCACCCATGTGCAGGCCACTTCATCGCAGAACACTACGTTTTCGAGAAGCCCAGCCTGGACGCACGCGACAAAACAAACAAGATTCCAATCCCAGAGACGTATTCATACTACGGCATCCTCAACTTCTTCACCTACAACGTGGGGCTGCACAACGAACACCACGATTTCCCAGCTGTGCCCTGGACTAAACTCCCCACGCTCAACCGCATCGCACACGAATTTTACGACGACTTGCCGCGCCATGAGAGCTGGATTTATGTCATTTGGCAGTTTGTTTGGGATACTGATGTTAGTCTGTGGAGTAGGGTTAAGAGGACAGAGGGTGGGAGGAAAGTGGGTCCGGGGCATGGGTGGAGTGAGGAGGATTTGGGCGCTAATGAGAAAAAGGGACCTATTCCTGGTGTGCGCTAGATTCGGCATGTAGAGACGCGTTATTGGTGGGGGGATGGGATAGGCGGTGTTATGATGCATTTTTGGCGTTGGGTGGTTTGTTTGGGTTTGAATGGGGAACGCGTTGATGTGTATCTTTGTATATGGGTGTTTGGTGGAAGGAAGGGTTTGGTATAGAGCTGTTGCTATCATAGCGGGGATCGGGTTGGTGTGTTGGTGGCTAGTGGGCTGGTTTCTCGATATAGATATGTGGGGTGTCTAACTCCTCTGCCTTGGACGTCTAAATAAGGGAGGAGTTCTCCAAGACCCGTTGCTACAACTTTAGACTGACTCTGTGTTTTTGGGGAAAAAAATTGGTCTCTTGCGCCTTTGGCTACAGTATATATTGCGGGTTTTTACTCGTACTATCCCCTCTTTCTGAGGGCCTTGGGAGGGTTGGAAGGGTTGGAAGGGGATTGAGGGTGGGTGTGTGGGTGTTGGAGGACGGGGCGATTCGTTGGGTCAGCATTTTGGTGGGGAGATAGGCATGGCTCGGCGGGAATCTCCTTTCGGTAGGTGTGTCGTGCACGATCTGGTATTGTAGTGGTGATCTGGTTCCTGACGGGGGTTGGGGAAGACGGTGCATGGCGTGGAGAATGTGTCTTGGATGTTGGCAGGACTTTATTAGCAATCTCATGTCTTGGTAAAGTTCTGATAAATTACAGTGCGAGATGGAACGCAGATATCATGCTTGTCTCCGCATCCCACACGTCAAGCTTTCGGGTACTGGGCCACGCTTCCGAGCTGTGCTAAAGTGAGGTAGCATCCCTTTTTTCATGTTGGCATCTTGGGAGCCGCGCCGTAAGGCTGGAATGATATTGAAGTGTGGCGCGGATGCTACATTGTCGGGGTTGGCAAAGAATAGAACGTTCTTGAGTCCTGGCATAAGCTCCTCTGATCTGAAAAATGCTGGGGGCAAAAACGTATGAGGCGCGACAAGAGGATCGGAGGAAGCGACCTTGTTTCGATGGGCGACGAAGAGGCACGGGAGATGGGCGGCTGTTTCTGACATACATATCACGTATGGTTGGGCTCATTAACCTCGCTGACGCTGTTTCTGATCTCAGACGATTTCGTGTGAAATAGAGATAGGATTTGATGAAAGGAATACGCAAATTTAGCTCTTTACACATATGGCCGGCTCACTACACTGTGTGCGTTTCTGTGTTCAGACTGGATCCGCCGCGGCAGGACTTGATATTAGCTCTCTATACTTACCAATTGTAGATCCCCCTTCAATGGCGTGCAGAGATGCGCAGAGATGCAATGAGTGCGCAAGACCACGGTTGAGAAACAAGACACTGCATTTTGGAAACATCACAGGTGGTAGAGCCGGAAGAAGGCAAAGCAACTGCACCACATTGACCACAGTGAGCACTTTCCTGGTTTCAAGTGGTCATGCTAAAGTGTTGGGGCCATATTTACACAGGTGTCAAACACTCGCATGCGGCAAAATATCATCTACGCCGCATTCTCCAATGCACCCCCGCATGTGCCCATATTGGTAACACACATCCCATCTTCTTTCCAGAAACGCAACCGACTAGATGTACTTTCCAAGTAATTTAGAGTCCGAGAACTGTTAATCTAGAATCCAAGTCCGCAGAAATCCTCTCAAGGGTAGCCGCACACTTGTCGTCGTGATACTCGGCCAAACTGCAAATACTGACAGACTCCTTTGACATGTTTCTATTTCAAGATAAAGGAGATGGTTGTTGCACACGGTATGCCCCTTCCAATTGTATATAGTCAACTGGCCAGAAGGCTTTCCTAGCTCCCTGTCCAAACCAATACCATTCTCTCAAACCTTACACTTCAATCCAACCTGATCTCAACCTTCACTACACTACGCATAAACATCACTCTCCAAAAGTTTTACGACTGTCCCCCCGAACCCATCATGCATCTCTTCAACCTCCTCGCCGTCGCTCTTGTAGCTCAACTCGGCACTCAAGCCTACCCACTCGGCCGAAAAATCCAGATGGAAACGCACACATCGTGGATTGCTCCAGTAAGTCTTCACAACCCCCAATCTATGCTTCTACCCAGTAACCAAATCCAGAGTGAACGCCGAGGAATGCCGTTCCCTGGTCGCGCCGTGGTAGCAACAAGGACTCGGGAGAGCGTCTATGAAACCCACACTGGCACGCCGGACAATGGTCTTTTGCAAGACAGAGCTGATGGAGATCGCTTGAACGTGAGTAGCTGGAGCGGTGCGTTGGTTGGGTGGTATGATTGACGAGATACAGGGTTTCGAGCATGAGGAGCGCGAGGCTACTGATGGGCCTGGAATTCGTTATGCGTATCATGATCAGCGCAGGCGGGAGTGGAGAAATCCGTACAAGCGGCGGCACAACCGTGGTCGTGGTCGTGCTCATGGCCGGCATTGAAGTGCTCATGCATCTTCAAGTTTGTTTTGTATGTTTGAAGAATGGTTTACCGGCAAGATTGCATGGTTACAAAAAGATGGATCTGGAGCTGGACGTGGAGAAGAGATTTTTATGATGGGGAGACTGGCGGCACGACTGTACATATCAAGTTCTTCAGGGATAAAAGCTTTCATGTATTATCATCATTGCACCGGCTTGAAATTAAAAGTGCGGTTTTACTGCAGGAAGGTTTCATCTTGATGGCGATTATGGGCAACATACAGCACCTCTTCACCTCCAATGCAACATGGTTCGCCATGGCCTCAGCTGCTTATCCATGGAATGACATACTTTCACATATCCTTTTCTGATGACTCCAAACTGCATGTTCCACCGGAGGTGAAATGGTGGTGTAGAAGAACGATTCCATTATGCGTATTCTGACGTGGGTATTGCATCCAAAGATGGTGTGTGGCGTAGCATTTCACCAACAGTGGAGCGAACGCCACACAATGGACAGATTCGTCCACGAACAAGACCGGCAGATAATTTGGAGAACACGACACAGAGAGAGCCGATACCACATTTTTCACTGACGTGGAAGCCTTAATGGGGCACATATTCAGGGAAAAGCTTATTCCGACTTCAAAGATAGTGAGTTCAGGCGCCCAGATTGATCACGATCCTATCTATCGAATTGAACTGGAACCGTGCAGTCTCCTCGTCCTGAAGACGACAAGACCTATGATGGTTGGTAGAATCAGTGATCGGTATCTGCCATGCCTTGTAGAGACACGTTGAGGAACCTGCGAGGCACAGTCTCTCGGCGCGCAAGTCTCACGACTTTGCCTTGATACTCTTTTAGCAACCAAAAGTTGCCCAACTTGACAGTTTCCCACGAAAGCTAACAAGAGTCCAGATATTTGCACCCAAGATGTGGAATCCGGAAGAAAGTCACTTCCACCTCTTCATTCTCGTCAACCTTGAGATCCTCTCCTTGTCTGGCTTTACGTCACGGACTGCTTACGCCTCACGTGCCGCTCTATGCAAGCGTCGCCGCAAAGTTACGGCGTTTCGATCAGGACAGCATCTCAGGTCCGGTCATACACTGCCGACATTTGAGAACAGCATAGGAAGTGTTGAGATGGTAACAGCCCATGCCCCACACTCCTTGCAAGTCAAATTCCACGACGTTCTAGTAGGTAATGGTGTAGTCCCAAGTGGCCACAAGATATTGTTGGGATAGACTTGACCCTCGTCTTGAATTTGGACTTCTTGACTTCAAGCAAGAGCTTGAATGGTTTTTCAAGAATGTAGCAACCGGTCAATGTGGCGCAAAGCTGAATGAGCGTAGTCCGATGCCAAAGGATTACGGAAACACATCTCTAGCTCTTTGTAGAGCGTCCGGTGACCGAGGGAACAAGATACTATAATGAAGGAGTATGCAGTTGCCCCCAACAGGTCTGCTAGGGAATTGTGAAATTCAACCTTGGTATGAAACCAATATCCACCTTCACGCACGAACCGTAGGCATCATCAACGCAATGTATGCTGTACCCCAAGCTTTGGGTTTCAACCACGACACGAGTCCGTTTGAACGAGACACGGGCATGCTGTACTCAGGTTGAGCAAGGCCACAGATCCTCTTCCAATTGCACGGTGTCCAAGGATAGAGGGCTTGAGGGCTCGGTGTGCGGCACCTTGTGCCGTGCGGAAGAGGCGTGATGGCATAACGCCGCTGGAAATGCGCGCTGTGCCTTATGTCCACTGCCATCGCCCCACCCACATAATGACATCTTTCAGAATCCCCACGACAAATGGAGACACCACACATTCTTGGGAGCCACGTTTATGCCACCTCTTTCGCTATCATCAGAAAGTACAATGACCGCAGGCCGTGGCATAAGCACCACTCCGCACTGCGGTCTCGGAGCTGCAGCCCGGTAGGAACACTCAGTAAACATGTTCTTCCGAGGACATGGTTGATCAAGCTGGCCAGTCAAGATGACACCTCAGGTTCGCTGAAGAAACCGTAGTGAACAGCTCCACATATATAACATAGACTCTTTCCAGAGCTATCATCAGAACACCAACCATCAACAACAACATCAACCACCAACAACTACCAACCAACACCCTTCAGTCCACCACCTCTCAGACAACGCTCGAGATCTACACCCATCTTTCAGTCAACATGAAGCTCTCTACCGTCCTGGCGCTGGCGCTTACGCTTTCGGGCGCTGCCCTCGCTGCTCCCCAGAACCTACGACGCACCGTAAAGGGTACAGCCGCCTTGCCTGGAGCAAAGAGCAAGGGCAAAACGTCAGGCGGCGGGGCCGAAATGGCAACCATCGAAATGAAGTTGACCGATACCATTGACATTTTGGAGGCGGCACTGGGCTCTGGAGCCGCTGTTCGCAAGATTAAAGCCCGCGCACCTTCCACTCCCAAGGCCAAAATCGAAGCGCGTAAGGCACCAAAGAAACCAAAGAAGACTAAGAAGACAAAGAAGACAAAGAAGACAAAGAAAACCAAGAAGGGAAAGACAGGTCCCGGTGGAAAAACTACGCCACCTGGATCCGCTGCTCCAGCTCAGGATTTGACAGCCATCTCGACTCTTGCAGACCAACTCGAAGTTGCAGCACAGAATCTCGTTGACGAATACACTGCGAGTCAAGGGATGGAGGACCCAACCGCGGACCCTGCATTGGAAGAAGACCCGGCTATGGCAGGTATGGAGGAGGATCCGGCTGCATTTGACAACGCCGAATTGTAAATATGAGGGTGGCCAGGGTATCTCCATGGATGGATGCTTTGCATGGCCCTGATCCCGTTGTTTCGCCCAGCCTCTCTTTCGAACACTCTCCTTCCTTTTGTTCATTCTCTTCCCCTACTACGTCACTCTTGACGGGTAGGATTGGCATCCTGGCGATTGCCTAGGGCATTCTGGCAATGTTTTTTGGGTGGGGGAGTTACTTATAGACATGGAATTTGATAGACACCGACTTAGACCACATTAGAATAAATCTTGTATATTTGTTGCTGCTCCAATTTCAACAGACTCCTTTCGTGCTCTATGATGATTTCGTAAACCATCAGCGGCTCTGGCAACAAATTGATTTCTCCCTTTCCTTCAACGACCCCATCTCTTGATCATATCTTATCTGCTACCCTTTCGAATTCCATCCCCTTCCTCAGATCCGCCCAGTTGGCACTCCAATTGTCAAAGAAGTAATGCTCCCTGGGCAACCATGGATCCTTCCACCCCGTGGTCGGTGCATTCCCCGCCCCCTTATTAACGTACGTACTCTTCAGCTGGAACACGGATCGTGGATCTTTCTTCTCCTCCTCCCCAATCCGCGGCCGAGCAGATGTATAATTATTCTTCTCGAGAAATTTGATAAGCCGGCAGAACAATCGAGCCGTGCAGTCCGACCCGAGAGTCCATGAAGCATTCACGTACCCAATGACGAGCGTGAGATTCGGGACGTCGGTGAGCATAGAGGCGCGCCACAGGTGGTGGTCCGCAACATTGACCTTCTTCTTATCAACGCTCAGGGCGATGTTGCCACCGAATCGAAGATTGAGACCCGTCGCTGTGACAATGATGTCGGCTTCCAGCCTTTCGCCAGAATCGAGTTCGATACCACTCTTAACGACCTGTTTTATTTTGCGAGTGACGATGTGCGCCCGACCTGATCCAAAGCATTTGAAAAAGTCGCTGTCGGGACAGAAACAAAGCCTCTGATCCCAGGGCTCGTAGTGGGGTACGAAATGTGGATCCAGTGGAAAATTGGGCGGGAGGTCGTGTTGAGCCCCTTTGCGTATGACACTGCGCGCTGCCGTCGGAAATTGGCGACAGAAGAGAAAGAAGAGGTATGGAACCCATATGAAGAGAAGTCTCGTGATTTGAAGCGCCATCCGCTGGGGCAGTACACGTTCATACAATCTGAGTTCCCCTGGTTTCTTTTGTGGTAAGTTCACAATATATGTGGGAGACCGCTGCAGCATCGTAGCTTGGCCTGCGCCACCATCGATGAGCGCGGGAAGTATGGTGACAGCCGTTGCTCCAGAACCAATGATGATAATCCTTTTGCCCTTGTAGTCAAGATCCTCTGGCCAGAATTGCGGATGTATTGTTGTGCCCGCAAAGTTGTCCAGTCCTGGAATCTGGGCCTTCAGCGGCTCCTCGTAGTCATAATACCCTGTTCCCAGTATCACAAACTTGGCATAATACACTTTTTTTCGCCCGTCGTTCTCAACTTCCAATCTCCACTCCTGCTCTTCACTCGACCAGTTCGCTGCCAAGACATTGTGTTGGAATTCAAAACGTTTATCTATTCTGAACTTCTCCGCTGTTTCGTTCATATACTCAACGATTGACGCACCCGTGGCGATGGGATTCGGCTTCTTCCAAGGATTGAAAGCAAAACCGAAGGTGTGTAGATCTGAGTCGGAACGAATGCCGGGATACTTGAACAAACTCCATGTCCCGCCGAGATCATGGCGCGCTTCGAGAATAGTATAGGAATGACTGGGCAAAGTTTGTTGAATGCGATATGCGGCGTTGATGCCTGAGATTCCGGCGCCGACAATTACAATGTCGAAGTTGAGCGCCGGCTTGTCGTTTGGAAGGTGGCTATTCGCTTGGCCGTTTGCGTGGCCGTTCGTTGTACGTCTGTTCATGGCGAGAATGTTGGGGTGCGACGGTGGGGAGAATGCGGTGGAGTGAGATTATAAACCTGTCGCTGTTACGAGGCAGGTGCAGGTGGTGGAGAGCCGATGCGAGAATGTCGTACAGAGGGCGCCACATCTTGATGTAGTCCTACACCCCTTCTATGGTCGCTTCGTTCGGCGCCATGGTTCATCGCGATTGGTTCTGGTAGTCGCACGCGATTGACGGCTGGGACATTGATGACGCCTCACCACCCAGCCTTTGGTTTGGCTCGATCAACCACATTGACCTTGCACCAAACTCTCCAAATTCCACCTCGAACTATAGGCGGGTCGTACCCAGAATCAACTAAATCTCAGGTAAGAACGTGAAGATCTGACCGCAAAAGAAAACATATGCAGAATAACGTACTATGACGAATGCAATACCGATACTCGGAAAGGGGGCGCCACTCCTCGGACAAGCCAACTCCAAGCCCCGAATATTTCAGCCACCTCCGAAGCGTTCCTCGACGATGGCCCTATATCAAATCTTGCAGCTACAATTATGTGTGGTAGTCGATGGCGAGACTTGTCTTTATTACACAAATAGGAATTTTAGAGTGTACAAATATATACATTGAATACAATATATAGGACTAAAAGAGATGACTCCAAGCGATAGTTCACGAGTATGCATATGTTGCTCGGTCGAGCCCCTTCCCGAGTCTCCAAACACGTCATTGCTCTATACCTTCAACGGATTGCATGGCGGCTGGGACTGCAAAGTATTTTGCCAAACAAAAACCATCTTCTATGCCTTTCCGAGAATGATAATCTCACCGCCGGCACCGCTGTCGCTCGTGACGTACATGCGTTCATACTTGTCTTTCGCAATCGAGACAGGGCGGAAACACTGCGTTGTTGAACAGTGTTCTTCTTCGGGGTTCCAGAAGATGTCGGTGTATCCGGTATTGCTAGTAACGGCCGCCTTGGGTCCATAGGTTGTGCCAGTCTTCACGAACGGAATCTCGACAATCTTGTAGCCCGTGGAGGGAACTCGGTTCCAGCTTCCATGGAGAGTCACGTACATGCTGGTGAAGTTCTTGTTAAATACGGCATCTAAAGGCGCGGAATGCGCTTGGACAGCGAGTTTTGCGGCGACACTCGATTTTTTGCACGTATCGTCCGTATATGTGGCGTTTGGCGTCAAAACAAATTGATCCCCTACGAGGAATTTGCGATCTGCAATAACGTCCGGTTTCCACACAGTATAGCAGGTCGGATATCCGTACCACTTCGTGTTCGCTTTCGACGGGTCGCCTAGGTAGTTGATTTCGTCTGCTGGGTTGTCCATATGAATATCTACGGATTGACCGTTGATTGTGCGTTGGATTTCATCCGAGGAATTCTCGATTTCCCAGAGCCTATAATGAACATTGGTATAATGTGGTAGAGATGGGAAGGCTTCCACTTACATTCCATCTTTATCAAAGGCGAGTCCCACCCCATTCCGAAGACCGTACCCCATCTGATATCCCCCAGTAGCATAGTCGTAGCCTGCCGTTGGTGTCTTGGTCAGATCGAAGACTTTTACGCAAGAGCGACCGGTCTTGATATTGCCCGAGTCATAATCGAAATTGTCATTAGATCCGTGCGAGACGATCAGAAGGTTTGGATACTTTGGAGGGATTGCTAAGGTACGTGTCACATGCCCTCGGCTGTCCATACCGTTGATCAATGTCCTTGAAGTGGCCGAAACAGTCATGGTAGCGGCGTTGTAGTCCCACGCATACACTGACGTTGCTGAGCTAGCATACAGAGTCTTTCCGTCCTGGCTTAGTATAATGCCGTGGTTGAGGTTTCGTTGCGTCAGAATCGTCTTGGACGAAGAGAAACAACCATCCGGTCCTATGGTGTGGGCGGTTATACCCAGGCCGTTCTGTACGACTAGCAGGTTACCAGCGGTATCAAATGTTAATCCTCGGGGTTGTTCTAGGCCTCCGGCAACCTTGACAGCCTTCCACCCATTCGCTGTGAGCACGGGAAAGTTCAGCGCAGACACTCCAGAGCAGGATGAAGGGACAGTCGTCTGGGTAGGGACAGCGCTTGGCGTTGTGGTGACTTTTGTACTTAGGGTAGTCGGGACGGAAGATGTGGCAATCAGAGTCGAGGATGAGATGCTGCTCGGCGTTGGTGTTGTATCTGCGATAAGATTTGCAGAGACTAGACTGTCGAAGTTGGCGTTCTGGCCTAGTGACAGGTCGACAGTCCAGTGACCAAAACTCGAATGAACGTTGAAAGTAGATCGGTTATTTGCTGGTTCTTTAGGAAACGCTCTTGTGGTATATGCGTGGGCAAAAGGAATTGATGCGTTATTGGGATCGAGTGAGACCAGGTTGTTGTCCACGTCGCGCCACTGGCTGCAGCCTCTGCATCGCACGTTTAGAGTCCAATGTGTCTTGTTATATCCTGTTCCTTTCATGTAGGTGTATTCAGCTCCGTCGTACGGTTGCGGCAAGCTCAACCCGCTACAATTGTGTTAGAGGTGCAACATCTGGAAGGCTGATCTACAAAGGGCACCTACTAAGCTATTCTTGATGAGTAAATTGCGGTGTTGGAGGCATTGTTGACCCATCCAATTGTCATCGGCACATAGGGCATTGTTCCGCCCCACGCAAACCCGACCCAGCCATTCGCAATGGGAGAGACGATTTGTAGGACTGTGTCGTAAGGTGCAGTTGCAACCTTGGGAAGAGCGACACCAATCGTGATACCGTTGCCGCCGTTCCATCCCGAATAGCAAATGGACGTATCTACGTCACAGTACCGGTTGGCTACCTGTCCGAGAGCTTGCCGGCGTCAGTGAAGAAGGGATACAGGCTTGGAATAGCATACCAGTGCTGGCAAGCCCTGCTAGGCTCATAGAAGTCTTAGCTACCCTCATGATGAACAGCAATTCTGGCTTGAATCGAAGGAGAGGTGGGCCAGGAAGACCGCTCTCTGGTTTTATGGTGACCTCTCAGGCTGCGAACATCCCACATTCACTTTGTACCTTAAAAAGTTAATTAGCGATCGTTAGCGATAATACAAGGCGCGTTAAGACCAGCAAGGGAGTATGGAGTATGGTACCCAATCCCGGATCTGCGATTCCATATCATGTCATTGTTTTAGACTCCGTCAACGTGCGTGACGCATGAGATGGGAATATTCTCAGACGATCATCGGGTTAGGAAACATGGAACAGGCCCCAGTGGACACTTGAAGCAATACAATAAACTGATCAGGCCCACTTCCCAGGTTGCGGTAATTGAGTAGCGGCCTCGTGCGTGTGGCCTCTCTGACGCGGTTCCCCGTGCTTCTCCAACGGTTTGTGGCGTGGATTTACGGATCGCGGGAAGCCGAAAGTCCTGAGAAAGAGCCCAGGGGCCATGACGCTTGCCAAAAACCCAAGCCCGGGTTTTGGTCGCTGAGCCGCTTGGTCAGGGTGCAAACTGCGAGGCGACCACAGCAGAAGGCGACAACGTGCGTTCGTGCAACGATATCGAATATTCGATAGATGAAGGGGCGCCATCTGTGTCTAATTGAACATTGGCAATGTGAGGTGACCGTAAGGAGACATTTGTTTGGGCATGGCCACATGGTGTTGAAGGAAATAGATTATAGAGTCCTAGATAGACGAGGTCGGGTATTTACCCTCCATTCCGTCCGCGCAGGATAAATGGAAGAGTCAGCGAGGACGAGCCACATGAATATAACGCCGGCCCTTGGTATATTCTTCAGCGATGATTGCGGACCGACAGCCGAAGCAGGATGGTATGAAAGAGGCTGAGCATTGAAAGGGAGGTACATTCGAGGCCCTCTCGGCCGGAGTCGTGCTGGATGGTTGAGAGCAGTAAAAGCTGTCCTGGGGAAGGCTCCTCATCGCTTGCAATGCTTAAACACGCTTGGCTCGGATGTTCGGGGCGACAATGGAAGGTTGATGGAAGTGTCGTGGACAGATGGAAGCTGGGTGTGGAGGTTGGCTTGGATGCTGGTGCCAAGCCGACCCAACACGTGATGCTGGAAACATGATCATGTAGATGGCGCTACCCACCTAGGTAGGTACTTCAGCATATCCAACTTTTGGGGGAACAATGGAAGAGATTTCGAAACGAGGTGTAAGTGAAAATGGCTGAGGAGGGAGGAGCGCAACATTATATATTTCTGGCACTGGAAAAGATAGTGACTGCCATTTGTCACACTCCATGCCTGTTCTGATCCAGAACGATGGTAAGAACAATAATCATGACATAACCGGGCACTTCTGGGCCCTCAATTGACAGCTTATTCCACCGATGTGTATGCTTTTACGCTGCTTGCCTGTTCAGATCTCCCTCATTATCGTACGAGCTCATCCCAACAAGCTGCAACACGCGCGCCATTTCCACACCTCAAACTGTTGGGAGCGAGATCCCATTGCTCGGGATCACGCCGTATGCATCCCATTCCTTCCTCTGTATGCCCTTCGCCCCATTAGGTGCTCTGGCCCTAGATCTTCGCCTTCGCCGGCGCACTAATAACCCTCCCATGCACATAACTGATACTCCTCAACTTCTCTGTCGCCTCACCCACAAGTTCCCCTCTCAGCAGCGCATAAACCCCCATCTTACTCCTCCCTTGCACCCCCCTTGCTCTTTCCATCGCCCTCTCCAGCATCACCTCTGGCTCGGCAATCTCATCCACAATGCCATCCTGCAGTGCCTCTTTCCCCGTCCACCGGTGGGCTTCCAGTAACATTTTTCTCGCGATCTGTGGTTGAAGTTTGAGACGAGGCAAAGCGCCGATTCCGGGGAAGTGTAGCCCAAGGTTTACAGGGGGCATGGAGAAAAACCCCCGGCGCGAGTTCATGATGCGGTAGTCGTGGGCGAGACTGAAGGGGCAGGCGCCGCCGAAAGTATGGCCAGTGAGGAGGGCGATGGTGGGGAAGGGATAGTCTAGGAGGGTTGCCAGGAGCTATGAGATGTCAGCGTTATATGTATAGGTAGATGCATGGGAAACGATGACTGTTTGTACAGATTAATCAACGTGCTCAATATCACTACTGCTTGCAGCCTTTCCTTTCCTTCAAATGGAACACACCTACTGGGTAGAATCCATCACTATTCGCAAACGGATTTGAATCCGATTCATCCAACTCCAACCCCGTGCACCAAAACTTGTCATCATTCCCTCTCGTAATCACACATCCTTCCGAGTCTGGTCCCAACTCTTTCTCGATGTCTCTTAATGCCCGTATTATCTCCTGTGCGAACCGTACATTCAACCTATTTTCCGGCGCTTTTTGCATAGTGATGACGAAAACGCGGTCATATCGGTCGACTCGCAA
This sequence comes from Amniculicola lignicola CBS 123094, assembly GCA_010015725.1. Lineage (NCBI taxonomy): Eukaryota > Fungi > Ascomycota > Dothideomycetes > Pleosporales > Amniculicolaceae > Amniculicola > Amniculicola lignicola. The sequence continues at coordinate 68,311 of ML977687.1, read as the reverse complement.
GTTCCAGTATGATCCTATCGCCATTGTACATGTACTTCGAATGCTCCTCGGGGTAGATTCTGTTGGAGAAGGCGGAACCTTTTTTTGAATTCAATTCAAGGACGCTTATTTTATGACCTTTCCAATTGGCAGTATGGTGAAGAAATCTACAATTCTCGTGATATGCTTTGATGTAGCCTCGGCATGCAAGCAACAGTGGGGAACGTTCCACAGCTGTATTTTTGGAGCACTTGCCACCGGTAATTTTCGGTAACTTGGAGCTACCCTGTTTTACCCCGCAGGCACCTCTTCGGATATCCGACTCGAAGTTGGAGACACAACGCGATACGGCTCTCTCATGGTACAATGAACTCCAGATAGTTATGCGTTCAGTCAGGGATTTTCTAATCCCCCTACGAAAATCTAAATTCCAGAGCATAGTGGGAAATAAACGTTACACTACTCCTCTATTTGAGGGAGTAATATGAGGTTTATAAAAGGTTGCGTAAACGCAAGTCTGGAGCTCGCTGTACCACGAGGGACTGCCCTACCAGTACGAATGGGGACAGTGGCGAGGATTCACCAACACAGCACAGAGTTAGACTTCACCATCCAAGGCTCTGATCCCAATCCACCATCAACCAGTTTCCAATGCCCCCATATAGCCCGAGCCACTCCTGAGGCTGAAGCAGCGTCGGTTCATTGAAAGAAGGCCCAGCAGCTGCTACCTGGGGCCCCATCATTTGTTGTTGGGCGAGCGCATTTGCACTGAAATCCAGCTCCAAGGGTTGGTTCATGGGCGTTCTCAAACCTTGGAGAATTTCCGCCGTTTCAAGTTCGCGATGCACATTGGGCGTTATTTGTGAAAGCCGTTGGTGGATAGGATGCCACATTCGGCACAGGTCTGGACCGAAGTCGGAGAAGAACTGGAGTGTTGAATTTGGGAGGTTGACTTCGGGAAATTGGGCGAGAGGAGGGCGTTGCATTATCTTTTCGCGGACGTCCATCCTGGAGTTAAGTTAGCCATGAGCATTAGAACGGAGAGGCACAGATAGAAGCAGGCACTGAATTGAAATATCACCTACAGATGTTTTAAGCTTCCGATAGCAGTGGGCCAACGTTTGCTCAATTCCTCCAGTGCTTTTGCCATGATAGCGAGATTTTCTTCCGCAATATCAACGAGTCCAGTGTATCGGTAACAAGATAGCTGGGCCATTCCAGCCGTGAGGCAGTAGAATGTAAATATCGGTCCCAGATACCGTAGCTCGTCGCGTGCCAAAAAGTCTTCGAAGATGCCAGCGACAAAGGATGAAGCGAGTAATGAGGATGCAGATGTTGAGAGCTTGGGATCTGTGGATCGGTTGAGAATAACCAAAGTTGTGAAGTATTGAGCATGGATCTGTCGAGCCTCGAAGCTGTATCCTTTCAAAGGGCGGTCCTCTGTGGGGCGACAGAGCTGTAAGTTCTCCGGCAAAGTTTTGAGCCATCGGAATAGCCTGTCTTCGAGTGACGTTTTCTGTTCTTGCAGACCGTGCTTTCGAAGATAGCTCTGTGTCAGATCACCTGCGGGGTGTCAGTGGTGGGTTTCAACAAGCAAAAGCAAGTCCAAAGGATCGGACAGTCGAGCACGACTAGGATTGACTGACCTAGAATGCACGATATCCCAACATATGAAGCAAACAATTGCGCGGGCGCAACCATTCCATCAAAATCCAGGGCGGTTATTTGGGTCACATCCGCAAGCTTCAGATCGATGGCTCTCGGTCTTCCATGCCCAGCATTGATCAGACAGTCCCTTACCACAAGCGACCACCAAATTCTCCTCCTCAGTCCAGCATCGGGCTTCCCTTCGGGCTCTCTATGCAGGCCAATTTGGTACGCCACCCCTGTGCACACTCGAAGCCAGAAACTACTGGTATCAAGAGATACATGTTCCGGCCCTTCTGGATTGAACCAATGGAGCAACAAAGCAGCAGAAATGGTGATCATGGGATTCTCCTCAGCGCCCATCCAGAACAGTAGCCTTGCTCTCTTATAGAAAACCTCTGGTGGGTAATCAGGAAGTGGCGTGGAGACTCTGCTACCTGCGAGGAATATAGCATGAAGCAGAAGGAGGGATATGTGGTTTGGATCGCGATCTTCAATCCAGCTACGGTCTACGACAGGTGTCCAGGGGTAACAGCGCGTCCAGAAGACATCTATCAGGGACTCTCGGATAGGCCTAGGCGGCAAATCGTACGCACGTTGAATCCGGAGAATTTCAAGATCAGTGTCGGACAGCTGGTGCGGCACCTTGTTGGGCAGGTCCCCTTCGTCGTTGACCGGCACATCGTTGCGGAGGTACTCAAGGCGGCCAAGGTAGCTCGCGTTCTTTGATTGATGCGAAGCTGGTAATGAAGGAAGTGCTGAGACCACCATTGTTGATGGGTTACTGTTATGAGGAGTCGGATAACCAAGTTCGGTGTGCCGCCTTAGCAGAGGTGAGGCGTCTGGAAGATGCGCTGTGGTCGAAAGTCTTCTTCCCATCTCCATCTCAGAATTAAGGCTACTATCGCGACGCGTAGATACTCCGTCACCGAACGCAAGCTGCTCGTTTTCAGAGTTCTCTCCGTCGTTTGAATCCTGCGTCTTGACGCGTCGTTGGTTTGGTGGTGAGGGGCTGAAGGTAAACCTTTTCCTTTTCCTTTCGCGCGGTATGCAGTCATATCCATCTCTTGTGCAAGGCGTACATTTCTCCCCGGAGACATCATCGATATCGCAACGAACCTTCTTCTTGTGGCAGATCACGCAGGCTTTGACGGTGCGTCGCCCCCGTTGGTCCTTCGCTTTGGGCCCCATGGCCGATGGCACTCACTCACGGTCATGAAGCCTCATAGGAATTGGCCATTGTTGGTGCGTTATGGTGCGTTATATTGTCGAAAAGGAGGAGCTGGAGTGATCGAGTTGTCGCATCAAGGCACAAAATTCCAAGTTGCGGGGTTGGAAGCTGTTGGCGTCGTCCTTCAGCCACACCGAGGCCTAGCTGGACGCAGAGAACATCAGCACCATCGACTACCTAGTTGGATAATAACGTTTGCGCTTGAACGAAAGTACATACTGTTCAACTAAGATGTATGCGACTGCCTCCAACAATGTTCTTTGGATGTGTTTTATAATAACATGGATGTCAAATCACTGGATCTTGTGGAAGACAACACCTCCCGAGGTCACGCCTTCGTTCTCCAGCTATCAGCTAGTCGCCAACTGTAGACAGAAAGAGTAAGGCAAGGTCGCAAATGTACTAAAAAAGGCAAGTAACCAAACCGAAAGAGTGGACACACCGACATGACCTTCCAAGAATCTCAATCACCACAAGCGCCTAAGCTTGTATTCCGTCCACGCTAGTTGGCTGGATACGATGGAGTTCGTCAAGACCATCTTGAATATTTCCCATCGCAGAATCGACCCATGAGCCAGGACACTCGGCATTCACATCATCAATCAAGGTAGAACGTGAAGTAGTTCCAGCATACCACTCGGTACCTTCGGGTTCCGCGTCGCACTCAGGCTGAGGCAGTCGAATCCCATGCTGTGTCGTAAACCATCCATCATCAACCGCACTCTCAAGCATTTTATATGCATCGCGAGTACGGCTGTACAACTCCTTACCGGCATCCAACGCAATTGCGTACTCGCAGTAGTTGGGCCATTCAGCCTTTGTCATCTCTTCGTCCGCAAGGTCCCAAGAAATCCCGGATGGCTCGATTTTTAGAACTCCAACTTGGAGAACGGTCTTTGGTACAACTCTCAGTGTTCCCTGAATGATATCAACGGACGAGTAGTAGGTGTACCTGTCAGAGTTATGAATCTGTCCCGTGTACCAGTTCATGAGCTTTAAGGCCCTGATCTTTGGCATCGCTCCACTGTCGTATGCCGCTCGAAGACTTTTTGCAAATGCATTCTGGTGAAAGGTTGGTCCGAGCGAAGTAGCAAAGATGGCAGAATAAGGGTCGTCCTCGGATATGTAGAGCAATTCGCAGTTTCGCTTACTATTCATGAACATGCGTGTAACAGGCTCAGGCCTTAGGTTGATGTGCAGAGTCTGCAATTGTGGTGCATTGAATGTCTTGCCGTTCTGGGAATTTCCGAGATAATCACATCCTAGAATACCAGGGCATAGATCGAAAGCCTTAATTTGCACGTGCTGCAAGCGAGGAATAACTTCGTGAAGAATGGGGCAAACGTGCTCAGATTTGATCTGATGAGGCATGCTATGAGAGCGCCCACAGTCATCGAACTCAACATTGACGCAGGTGGGTGGCAGAGATTTGAGGTACGTCCCTAGGGTGTGACGAGGCAGTCTTATGTTCCATCGATAACTTTCAATGGTGATTGGAGTTGCGCTTTGATGTTCAGTGTGAGTAGCGATTCGAAATGAGGCTGAAATAAGGCTGCTCATGTTTTCTTTCATGAGGGAAAAGAGTTTCATAAGAGCACTTTCCAGGATCTGCCATTCGGACAGAAGTTTGAGACATGGGTCGGGGTTTGGAAGGATGTCTGGCATCTGCCACGCTCGTATGCCTGAAGGACTTTCGTGAATCAGACCTGGAAAACGGAGAAAACTGAGAGTCTTGCTGTGAACACGGCCTTGGAGATAGGCAGTCTTGATAGGGTGTATATAGACCGAGATATTGCGGATGCGTTCAGAATTTTTCGCTGCTAGAGTGATAGATCGAATGAAAAACAGAATATTGCTATTCTTAATCAAAACATTCGTCCATAGTAGCGGAGTGCCAAGCTCATTCCAGTTTTTGCAGACGCGCAAGGCGTTACAGAAGTCTGTCATCGTGCCCAGAGCAAACAGATCTCCCAGAATCATGAGTCTGAGTTCGTTGGGCAGCGCTTTGAATGAGGAACATGTAGCTGTCTGAGATCTGGTCCTGGGGGCGATGCACCGTGTGGAGGCCATGTTGTGTTTCACAACAAATGTTGGGATGGGCGTGGTAAACGGGTGGTGTGGTTAAAAAGAGAGGAGGCGGGGAGCAATGGATGGAGAATACGATATACGAAGGCTCGCTTATTTGTCCTGTTTAGAGAAGAACTAAGCATCACAGGGCAGGACCACGACGGAGCGCAATATTCAGATTTGGGATTACTTTGAAATTATATTTGTGGTGTGGGATTTGGATGGAATGGGCATTCATCCATAGATTCTTCACACATTGATCATGAAGAGTAGAACTGAGCGTCTGAAAAGTTGACAAATACTGTGTGCTAAAGCAGTACCCTACTGGAGATATAGACTTCAAAATATTGAAAGGGCTCCGTACTGCAGAAGTTCGAGGAGGAGTAGGATGGTAGTGAAGGGAATTATTCAGTAGAATCGTACTTCGTAGGTACCTTCAACGCATAATGAGATCAAGGCAATATGCCGCTTGTCATCACAACATAACGGGAAACAGGAAAGCAGAATCAGGGCGAAGAAGAGAGTTGGCTAGATATTATCAGAGCCTATAATCCCGTTCTAGCCATTGAATGGTGGAATAGTGCAAATCCTATTTGTGAAACCAACAAGGTCGTAGTCGTACGCAGAACTCCCAAAAGAACATAAAAGCCTTATGGGAACATGAAATATCCTTTCTGCGAATCGCTATACTTGTGATATCAGGTATTCAACCACCCTCCTTAGTGCAAAAACTCCTTCAAGAAATTGGCAGTAGCATTCTTTGCCCTCTCAAGCCCATCCTTCTGCCGCTTATCGTTCAAGTTCGCTCTCGTAGCAAATCCATGGACAAGTCCCGGATAGTACACATACTCGTAAGGAATATTCAACGTCGGAATCACCTTGTTGACATACTCCTTCAACTCGGGAGTAAGCTGGCCATCAGTTTCCGGCGCATTGATCTGCACCGGCACCTTCAATGCATCGATTTCGCTCTTATCCAGTAGACTCGGATGCGACACGCTGACGGCATCGATGAGCTCGGGGTCGGCGCCAAGCTTGAACAGTGCCCACCCTCCATAGCAATAGCCAGTCCCGCCGACCTTTGGGTACTTGGACTTGAGCTCTTTAGCCACGGCCACCATTTCAGGATAGCGGATGGCCTTATTGTGGCGGCCGAGGAAGGCTCCAATGTTGACTTTGGCCTTCAATTCTGGGTTTGTGAGCGTTTCCTCTGGGATTACTTCTCCGCCGAAACTGCATATCCGTTGTTAGGCCTCTCGCATCAAGGTTCATGGTCGCAGGGCTTACAAGTCGGGCAAATAAACAGTCGCGTCGGCTTCTTTGGCGAAGTGATCAGCAAGAACACGAAGATTGTTGAACGTCCAGCCAAAGATGTCATGGATCATGAAGATAGCGGCTGACTTGGAGTCTCCGGTGACATAAGTGTTGATGCCAGCGACTTTGGTCTCGGTTCCGGTGGGCGTTCCGTTCCACGCGAAGCCGGATTTGCAGCAGTCAGAAGTCATGATGTAGGTAATTCCTAGGTGACTTAGAAGAATTGGGTAGAAATATTTTGTCAACAGTCGTGGAAATGTTGTGTGCAATCGACAAAGTGGGGGTGGTGGGGTCCAGTCGTCACACGGGGAGAAATAAGCCGGATATATTCGGCGTCACACAGCAGAAAATTGTCGTGATCGGGGCCACGCACATACTTTCCTTCTATGAACCCGTACTCGCAAGGCATACAAAGCTACATGCCTCTCCGGGGTGAAATATCGGCACCTCGGAACAAGTCCTGTCTTTGATGGTGAGTCGGTCCAGGTTGTGTAAGACCCGTGGAAATCCATGAGTAGACAGTGTTATCTGTGCTTCGGCTTGCATTTATTTATTGCCTTGCATGGCGCTGATTCCGACAGCCGAAGTGAGCGCATGCTGGTTCCCGAAAATGCCTGTGTGCCACCAATCGTAAGCGAGAGTTTGGCTCCATTGTTTAATTTTGGGTTCGCCTTCATCTGACAGTGTGGAATACTCCTGTGGTGTTTTACTTTGTTTCGAATAGCTCATTCATGTTGAACGTATGATAAAAGGTGATAGTCAGCATTGGAGAAACAATCAATAATGTGAGACAAAGTCCAGAAGTTGGTTCAAGATCACTGGACGAGGAATCAAAAGACAACATTAGAGCAAAGCTCCATGCACGTTTTCGTGAGGACAGCATAGCAAGGAAAAATAGGCGTGTTACCCAAGATGATGGAGGATCGGAAAGTATCAATAGAATTTGCAAACCCAGTGTCTAGCTAGAACTACAAATACAGGCCTGAAGCTACGAGTGAATAGAAAGAGAATATGCAGTCACCAAGTTACACTTGCCATGCCCCCTTTCCTTGAGGATATGAACTTCTAAGAACCACTAGGGAAAAGAATAGCCCCGGCCACACAGGACTCAACCCATCCGGTCCATAATCGCAAGGCTACTGGTCATATTGAAACTGAAAATCGTCGTTGTAGAGACCCATGTTAGTAGTTTGGGTTTTTACTTCGTCCAGATGCGGATCAAAATCCTGTCTGGTAGCGATATACAGCGCAACATTCCCCCGGGTGTCTCGTTCATATACGACCATAAATGTAGGGCCGAGGCTTGGGGGGACGTATTTGCCGTCATCTTTCCAAACCTGCCTCCTCTTCTCCCACTCCTCTTCCGAAAACCAGGCCATAACCCAAGACATCGGGATCACAAGGATGACAGATAGAAAGCTGGCGTCTGCAGGCGCGTCGTCAAAGGAAACGAATTGGTTTCCGCGCCAGGACTTGTTTGGCACCCATTGATTACCACTTGGCAAAGGGATCTGATGAAATTGCTGCTCGGCTACACCCCCAACAAGGGCTTTTAGAACATTTTCCCGATACTCCAAATGACCTCCTTTCCATGTCTTCGTACTCATAGAACAGAGGCAATGGGTTCTGATTGTCGGTGGGCCTATGTCGAGTGGATTGAAGATGCGGCCAAAAGTGATGTTTTCCCAAGAAAAGCCAAGTTCATCCTGCCGTTCATGTTTGTGCCACCGCGGCTCGCCCTTGAACTTTCGATTTTGAGAACGCCCTAGATATTTGAAGTAAGCGTGGGCGAGCTCGTGCACGACAGTCGACGCAAACATCAACCACGTCCTGTACCTCTGGGAAGGTGTACAGATGCGGTACCCATCATAGAAGAAATCCTGAAAAGCCGTCATGAACGTGACGCGGGGAACTCGGTGGTCGTAGTAAGAGTCGTAGTATTTGGCTGGAAGGGGTGGGTAATCTGAGAACCTATAGTGTCTACTCCAGGGCCAGTCACCGTTTGTTGTCGCTCCCCAGGAGTCGTCGACGCTGTTCTTATATTTTCGAGGCGTAAATTCCCACGAGATCATATGGGCCAATTCTTTCAAGCGGCCCTTAGTTTCCCGTCGGCCTTTGGTTGTGTGTTCCTTTTTGGTGGCCGCAATGTAGATCCTATCTGGTCTGTCCTGATCGGAAGTGCGATGGCCGAAGGTTAAGTGGTGAAACCACGGGAGAGTACAGTCTTCTGTGATCATTAGAGATGCGAGCTGCAACGCGGGCTTCATACGGTGGTAGAAATCTCGAGTGTGCTGCTCGTAGCCCTTCATCCACCGGTCGAGCGCGAAGATGGGGTGTATTTTATTTGTGAGCGACGGAGTAGGGACATCGCGAACCTCTAGACAGCCGTTGTCTTGGATCTCCCGTTCATAGTTCGATAGGGTGTTCACCATAAAGTCTAGCGACATGGTTGCTACTGCGAGGATCGGAGAAGATAGGGGGAGAGCTTCTGAAACTTACAGATATTTACCATATGCGGAAGAGCCGAAGTGAGACGTGATCGTTGCCCTCCATGCGAATGTAGAGAATCCGGGAACATGAATGTGAAGTGCTGTCATGACATTGCACTGTGCACTGTTTCTGGGGCACATGAGCACGACTTAGACGTGATGCGTAGGATGAAGTGAGGGCGTGACGCCTTCTTCGATCTTCCCTGAGGTGAAGTATGCGGCGTTTCTGGAGCAGCGCATGCAACTAATGGGATGTGGAAAGCGAAGAAAAGGTCTATGGTTGAAATAACGATCCAGCCTATGATGGTCCGACCTTGATAGTGAGTACATAGCTGGAGATGTGGTTGGAGCAGTAGTTAAAAGGAGCTTTGTGGCTGTATATATGCTTGTTGTAACAAGGTGGAATAGGCCTGTCGTAGGACAACGCACTTGTGTGAATAGACACGCGGGTTGAAGGCTCCTCTGTGGACGTATGTATGTACATGTCAACGGTAGAGAAGTGGACTCTATTCGGAGGCCCGACAGCTTGAAGTGGTGCAGACAGGGATATGATGCTGAGAGGCCAGTACATTGTGTTTCTCTAGGGCTCGTCATTCACACGAAATGCTGGTGGAGTGCTGGTGGAGTTGAAGGGGAGGAAATCATTGCCAGCCAACCGCTTTGGGTGTTGGCCTCGGCTACCGTGTTTCCTCGCGTAACGCCCGGCCCGGCGTGGCGCCCGATCCTGATTGTACGCAACCACTACTTTTGAGGCTCTACAGCTCTATATATATTGTATATTAACTCAATTTTTTGGTGGTACAATCAGACGTAGGCAAGGGTGATATTTGATATTTAGATTATTCACGATATCTCGTAGGGAGCCTGATATTTCTGTTGCGCCTTAATCGAGCAGGCGTAGCAGCACCCATCTCCATTAATAATATCTCCTTATCTAATCCCTTATCCACCTCCTCCTTATTAGTAGAGCTCTTAGTTATAATTATCTTTAATTTACCCTTATTTTTAGAGCTATTTTTTTATAAGGATAGAGCTTTTTAGGTAGCCTTTTAGAGTTACTTTTTAGCCTATTTTTAGAGCTTAATCTCCTTTGCAATTGCCTAAGTATACTACCTCTCCTTAAGTATATAAGCCTTCTTAGCCTTCTTCTAAGCTCTCTCTATCTTATCTAAGTCCTTTTAGTATTACAGAGCCTCCTCTTTAGTATCCTTTTTACTCTATTAATTATAAGCTTCTTAAACCTTCTATAGAGACTAAAAGATTACCCTACTATTATATTATATAGGTACTTTAAGTAGGAGAGGCTTACTACACTATTACTTCTTCTTCTTATTAACTAGGGCTTCTTTAAGGTAATTATTCTTATTTTCTAGAAGGATATTATATACAGAGATAGAGTAGATTATTATAAGGTATATTATAGCAGGCAATTCAGATTAGGGCAAAATATATGTATTAAGACAAATCCTTAAGGAGCCCTTAAGGATATATCTAAGAATATATAGGATAGGTTAGGTAACTAG
>ML977687.1:27897-57186 GCA_010015725.1 Amniculicola lignicola CBS 123094 | reverse complement strand
AATCCTATACTATATATACCAGCTTCCCCCTAATTTAGAGCTATAGCCTACCCTAGTTACCTACTAGTAGGTAGTATTATTCCTATAGGCAGCCTAATATAGTTCTAAGGGGTTTTTGCTAACTTTTGTATAGGTATACCTACTATCTAGTTTAGTTAACAACTAAGACTCCTCTCTATCTAAAGGGTACCCTTAAGTCCTTTATCTTTGTTATACTCCCTAATAAGGGGTTCTATATTATTAAGGGTAAGTCTACTATATATGCTCTATACTTAGGTTAGTACTCTAGTAGTTATATTCTAGTAAGTATTCTTGCCCATTACTTATACAAATAGACTATTAACTAGGATAGAGGTACTTCCCAAGTTTTAGCATACAGTTAATATCCTTAAATACTAGGTTTAAGTTACCTACTGCTATACTCTCTGTATAAGGCATATTATAGCAGGTAATTCAGATTAGGGCAAAATGTATATATTAAGACAAATCCTTAAGGAGCCCTTAAGGATATGTCTGAGAATATATAGGATAGGTTAGGTAACTAGGGCCAGTCTTAGCCTAGGGCGCCTCTAAGGGTGATCTGTAGGATCTCTATTGGAGCCTATATAGAAATGTCCCTAACACTCTATGTATTTAAGGGTACTCTACCCCTAATAGACAACGCCCTTATTACTACTATCCTGTCCTATAGTATACTTAATTAGGACTAGGACTTTACCTAGCAGTATGTATAAGCTATAGTCCCTACCTTCTAAGTATTTAAGACTAAGGAGGCTTATCTAATTAAGGAGCGTTATAGCAATAATATAGCATCATTCTACTTAGCTTAGGAAAAGTCTACTAAGATAAACTTATAATGCTATAAGGTATATCTAGTACTATTCTAGTATTAGACTGTAGTAGGCTAACATAGTATAGCTAGGCATTAGCTCTATAGGCCTTAACCTCCCTAAGAATATAGTTATAGATATAAAGAAGGAGGCTATTTTCTATAATTCTAGCTTGCAGAATTAGGAGTATTACTTCTACTACTACAGTACTTATATTACTAAGGTAGCTAAGGGGCAGCTTAATAATAATAGTCTAGTTAAGTACTATAAGACTCCTACTTACTTAGAGAGCCCCTTCTATATAGAAGAGTAAGTACTAGTATACTTTTTAAGTATAGTAGATAGATTAACAATATTATATACGTTTAGCTCAGCTAAGTATATTATCCACATATTTGGGGTATATAAGTAACATTCCTATATACTATAAGACAGGGGTAGGGTTATAGTTTATACCTTATCTAAAAGCACGCCTACAGGTATATCTAATAATCTTACTATCTTATAATAGTTACTTTATATAGGAGACTATCTAGTTCCCTTAGGATCTTAGACATTAGTATACTTAACCTAAGTCTTGCTGAATGTTTGTTTTTTAGGGAGTCTATCTAGCTCCCTTAGGGGCTAGACATTAGTATACTTAACCTAGATCTCTCTATAGGGCTTTTCCTCCCTATAGCTAATATAGCCTTCCTCTGCCTATTCCCTAAGATACGTCTTAAGGGGCAGCCTAGTATTCTTGAAGGATTTCTTTATAGTTAGTAAGATTTAATTCTTGTTCCTAAGTTGCCCTCTCCTCTAGCTACCCTAACTATTTAACCTAGAATTATTATCCTATAGCTATATCCTTATAACAAAGGATACCCTTAACCTTATAGTACTTTATACTATCTTAGTCTAGGGTATAGTCTAGGATATCTACAGGTCCTAGTTAGAAGGCCTTTAAGGTAATAGGGGTTCTCTACAGCTTAAGGAGGCTAATATAGAATACTAGGTGGATTTATGCTATAGATAACAGCAGATCTAGTAGGTAAGCTAGCTTTCCTACCTTCTTAAGTACTGTAAAGGGCCTAAGGTACCAGTAGTTAAACTTCTTTAATAGTTTTATTGTAGCAATATTCTTGTAGTTAAGGAGAACCTTATTACTAGGGGAGAAGTAGGCTAGTAGGCGTTTCTAGTTGTACTATTTCTAGTACTAAACTTAGGTACAGCAGAGGTTATTTACTACTACCTCCTAGTTCCTAAACTACTCCTCTATTTTTGCAGTAACTTGCTGATGTAGGTCTACTAATATTCTAGTATATTAGGACCTATCCTATAGGGAGGGTATAGGTTTCTAAAGCTAGTGTTTATCTAGCACCCTATTAAAGCTAGATGGCTTAGAGCCAAAAGACAACTTAATAGGCAAGAACTTAGTAGCTAAATACTACTTAGAGTTATATATATACTTAGTATATAGTAGTAGGTCTACCTAGTTATCCTACAACCAGTTTATATAGATCTAGAGGTAGGATTCTATCTCCTAATTTAGCTGCTCTGTTTAACTATTAGTTTAAGGATAGAAGGTAGTTAACAAGTACTTCTTAATCTTAAGATAGTAGTATATATCTAACTAGAATTGGCTGGTAAATACTAACCCTTAGTCTATAACCAGCATAGTTGGGGGACCTATCTTAAGGAAGGCTTACTTTAGAAGTAGTTCAGCCAGCTATTAGGCTATAATTATTTTGTTCACAGGAAGGTACTAGGTATACTTTAAGAAGTAGTCTACTAGTACTAGTACAGCATTGTACTTATTCCCTATCTTATCCTTTAATTCAGGTAGGTCTATCACAAAATCAAGGGAGAAGTATTTCTATAGCTTAGTAGCTAATAGAAGGGGTTCTAGTAACCCTAATAGCTTATACTAGCAAATCTTATTCACCTAGTAAGTAGTATAGTAATAGATGTATTTCTTTACATCTTTACAGAGGTATTTCTAGAAGTACTTCTATTATAGGACTTTAATGGTCCTTGCAGTGCTGTAGTACCCTCCTATTAGGTTATTATAATTCTAATTAAGGATAGCTTCCTATAGAGATATATAATTAGGGATCTATACTTTCCCCTCTCTATAGAGGACTCTGCTAGGATTAACTACCTAGTATAGTATACCCTTTAATACTCTACCCTCTTCCTACCTTATCAGCAACTTATACCCAGAATAGGCTATATCCTAGGCTTAAGACTGTCTAATATAGTCAAGTAAGAGGTTTAGGGGTTCTAATATAAATGTATTTTCTTTAGACGCTGCTCCACACGCCTATATATACCTTAAGGGTATACTAATATTTAGTACTACTACTATAAGCACCTTAGTGTATTACTTAGATAATTAAGTAGTAGGAGTATAGTCCTCTAGTACTACTTCAAATAGGGTGTCCTTATAAGGGTCTAATTAACTAGTAGAGCTTATAGGACTCCTAGGGGGTAATATATCACTAAACAGACTTATGCTGCAGATATCCTATACTAAAGGTATTATTTTAGAGAGTTAATAGGTACCTACAGGACCAGCTCTAGGGAGGGCCTCTCCCTATACTTTTAGCTTAGCTTCCTACTAACTTTTTACTTAAGCCCTAGTTATCTAGATAGACTAGATTTAAAGCTTTTACTAGAGTATTAGTAGCATAGTATCTCTTATATGCTGGCCTACTCTAAGTATAAAGCCCTTCTTATAGTTAGGTCTTTAAGAGGGGGTATTAGTAGGATTATCTACCCCTAGCTTGTATTCAATTTCAAAATTATACTTTACTAGTTCCTCTACCTAGTAAGCTTACTTAGAGGATAGTACTTTAGTTATTATAAAGTACTATAGGTTATTATAGTTAGAGAGTACTTAGACCATATCTAGGGCATAGGTGGTATAATACCACTACTATTAGAAGGCAGATATAATAGCATACAGTTCCTTGTTATATATTAGCTAGTTAATTTCAGGTCCTAAAAACTTCTGGCTCTAGTATATAACTAGCTTCTAATGTTTTTCTAAAGCTATAGTAGTATCTTATAGCTAGAGTATAATAGCTGCTATTATAAAATCCAATACATTAGTAATAATTATTACTAGCTTCTTAGTCTAGAAGTGCTAGAGGACTAGGGCCCCTAAAAACTTCTCCTATAGTTCTTTAAAGGTAGTATTAGCCTCTTAAGGCTAGTACTAGGGCTGGTACCACTTAGTAGGCCCTTTCTTTATCTACTTCTTCCCCCCTTTCTTTTCAAGGCCTTCTAGGCCTTACTTTAGGTCCTAGGTAGACCTAAGCAGGTCTATTAATAGCTTAACAATAGTACTATAATTAAATATAAATTATTAGTAGAAGTTGGTAAACCCTAGGAAGACCTAGATATCTTAAAAGCTTATAGGTACAGGCTATTCGCAGATAGTCTATACTCTAGTTAGGTCTATTACTACTCCCTTAGGGGTAATAATAAAGCCTAGGAACTCTACTACTTTAGTAGAGAAGATACACTTGCTAGCTTTGTAAAAAAGCCCCTAATTAAGTAGTCTTTAAAGTACTTCCTTAATATAAAGGTTATATTCCTTCTTATCTTTGCTATAGATAAGGATATTATCCAAGTATATAACACATATACAATCTAGGAGCCCTCCTAAGGCTCTCTAGATATAGGACTAGAACATAGCTAGAGCATTAGCTAGTCTAAAGGGTATAATAAGGTACTTAAAGTGCCTATAACAAGTTTTAAAGGCAGTCTTCCACTTATCACCTTCTTTAATATAGAGTTAGTAATATATATTACATAAATCAAGCTTAGTAAAGACCTTTGCCTTTAATAGGTAATCTAGTATCTTACTAACTAGTAGGATAGGATAGCAGTTCTTTACTATAACCTTATTAAGGCCTTAATAGTCTATATAAAGTCTTATAGTACTATCTACTTTAGGGACAAAGAGAATAGGGGTACCTATAGGCAACTTACTAGGATAGATCTAACCCTTCTCCTATACTATATCAAGGTATTCCTAAAGGAGGTCTAGCTCCTTTCTAGAGAGGTTATAGATAGGTATATTAGGAATCTTCCCGCCTATTTCTACGTCAATAGCATAGTTATACTTACTATTAGGGTAGATAACCTAGGTTTAGTTTTTGCTAAAGTTTATCTACTAGTAATAGAGCTTATCTAGAATAAACTTAAGCTCTTCCCTATCTAGTGCGTTATCCCTTAATAGGGTAAACATAATCTCTAGGCCCTTATATATCTATACTAACATAATAGTAGCCTATTATAGTTTACTATTATAAATAGCCTTAACTATATATTATACCACCTCGTTAGGTAACTATGCCAATAAGGGTGTATTCTAGATACACTTCCTTAAGTACTCAATTATATTAAGAGTCTAGTTTTTAAGCTATAGTAACCCTCTTTCTTTGTAGTATTAGCTTATACAGGACATATCTCTACTAGGCCTCTACTAGCCTATTACTAGTCTAGGGTCCTCCTATAGGAGTTCTATTAACAAGGTATCTATAGATTCCTTATTAATTTCCCAGAATTGTATCTATAATAGGTAGAGTATATATACTTATTCCCTATAGTAGATATCTTAGAGGAGTTCCAGCGCATCTATAATATAGACCCAGTTATACTCCTAAGCCTCTATCTACTATTTAAAGGTTCTAGTAGAGAAATAGATTTAGGGGTCTACAGCTTATAGCTATAGGTACCCTAGGACTAGATTATAGCCTATAAAGTCTACCACCCAGAACCTTTAAGGGCCTACTATCTTCTTAATACCTTTTAAGTTATAGCAGTAGGTTATTAAATTATACAGCTTCCCTAGGGAGAGCTTATTATTATTAATAAATATAGTAATAGGTTTCTAATAGAACAAGCCTTGTTTAAACTATCCCTATACTATATACTAATAGCTAATTAGATTTAGTTCTGCTCTACTATTATATAGTACTTAGAGGGGGTATAGATAGCTATTAGGTTAAGTAATTATTACTTCTACAACTATCTACAGGAACTTCCTATAGGTGTTCTTTCCTAATAGTAACTAGGATAGGTTTACTATTAGGAGTAGTCTTTTCCCAAGTCTTCCTACAGGTAACTAGGAGTAGTATTACTACTAGTAGCAGTTAAACCTTATAGGTTTTACTAGTAGGGCTTGTAATTACCTATCCCTTAAGCTCCTTAACTACTATACAAATCCCTAGAGGTTAACCTTAAAGAGTTATTACTAGCTTAATACTAGCTTATAGTTAGGGAGGGATTAGACTAGGATAGGGTACTTATAGTACTACCTTATAATAGTTTTCAGTCCATCTTCTTCCAATCCTAAGAGGGCTTAGTAGTCTATTAGGAAGCACTTTATTTTCCACTATTTAACCCTTAGCCAGTGCTTACTTAAAGTAACTTCTTAGCTATTTTAAGGTTCTTCTTAAAAGAAGCCTATATCTAGTATTCTTAGAGGACTATAAGGTGTTATACCTTATTATATATCAAGGTAGGGGTTTTAGCCCATATAAAGGTAATCTTAATCTCCTTATTCTTAGAGCTATTAAGGTTACAGAAGAATAAATTCTCTAGGAGGGATTCCTTTTTACCTAGCTAGAGCAGGAACAAATCTATAGTATTATTATCTCTCTAGCTAAGATTAAAGAACTATCTATAGTTTTCAAATTTGGCTAGGACTAGGTCCTATACCAATCCAGTAACTTCCTAATATAGGTCTACCTAAGTAATAATAGTACTAGCGTCTATCCTCTGTTATAGGAGTTTATAATAGGTAGTATACAGCAATATACTAAGTACCTATCTAGTCTATATAATAGAATTAGTTATCACCTATACTATATTAAATATAGAGTTAATATTATATCTCTATTATTCAATAGTAGCTGTATATAGGGGTTACTACTTAGTCCCTAAACTTAGTTTAGGTTAAGTATTATAAAGTGCCTACAGCACTTTATAGGCTAGCTCTATATTAGTCTAAGCTATAATAGGAGTACTGCTAGTAGAGTTTACTAAAAGTTAAGTATAGTTAACTTAGGTTTAGAGGTAGGTAATCTCCTTAGGAGGTATACCTTAATCCTCAGCTTTAAAAAGTAGTTATATCTGCTATCCTAGAATACTAAGAGGTATAATATCTCCCCTTAGTCCTAGCCTTAGGGTCTATATAGGGAGTACTTAGGTTAAGCTTAGCTAGTTAATAGGGGTTTATACTAGGGTACCTAAGTAGTGTCTAGCTCTACTAACTAAACTAGTTAGTATAGGGACTTTATCCCTACTAGCCCCCTTACTATCTAATAGTATTGCGCCTTTGCTCTACTAATTAGCTATTACTACCTAGCTATTAGATCCTAGTATATAAGATCTACTTCCAGTTAATATAGTAGCTAGGGCCTTATCTTCCTTACTAAGGTTATCTTAGCTATTATCTTTAGGGTTGCTTATAGCCCTATAACAGGTAGCTCCTAGAATCCCTCTAGTACCTTAGAGCCCCAACTCCTACTGGAGTTACTCCTTATCTTTATTATTACTCATCTCTACTATATAGGGTTTAGATAGCTTTAATAAAGGTTACTTTCCCTACTATTAAGTAGATTAAGTAGGTATAGGCTTTGCCTTAGGAGGTATTTCACTACTAATAGGTGTATATCAGGTTAGTAATAGGTTATTACTAGATTGTAGTAATTGTAAGAATAGAAAAAGTTTCCTAGTAAAAGAGGTACTAATTGTAAATCAACTACCTCCTTGTATTAAGGGGAGGAGAAGGATTTGAATTATAAGGTATATTATAGCAGGTAATTCAGATCAGGGCAAAATATATATATTAAGACAAATCCTTAAGGAGCCCTTAAGGATATATCCAAGAATATATAGGATAGGTTAGGTAACTAGGGCCAGTCTTGGCCTAGGGCGCCTCTAAGGGTAATCTATAGGATCTCCATTAGAGCCTACGTAGAAATATCCCTAATAATTATTTAACTAAGCTACTATAAGTATTTATTATATATATTAGTAACTACCTAGTATAAAAGCCTCTTAATCTTTCTCTAATCTCTAGTACTAAGTACTGAGTTAGTTAAGTTACTTAAGGATAGCCTCTTATCCTCCTTAATCTAAAAATAAAGGAGTACTTAATTAGGATTAAATAGTTAAAGTCTATACTTCTTAAAGGCTAAGAGTATATTTTTACTTATAAAAGAAGCTTACTAGGTATTATTAAAGAGGTAGAAGAAGTCTCTTTTTATAATACTTAATAATCCTTAAGATTTAGTAATAAAATTAGCTAGGGTAGATAAGTAGGCTAAGGAGAGAGGCTTAAATATCCTAATATTAAGAGGCTATAAACTATAAGTTAAATAAGGAGGATATATTATAAGGAGGATCTTATAATTATTATAATACTAAATAAAGCCTATTATAATATAAGATCTATAGCTATTAAGGATTAAGAGCTAATAACCTTATTAAACCTTTGTTTTTATCTCCCTATTAAATACCTACTCTAGCTATTTTTAGCTAAGATTATTATTTATCTATCTACTTAGAGAGGATATAAAAAAGGCCTTATATATAGAAGGATTAAAGTTTTATAACTAGGTATCTTATATATTACCTATAAGGGCTTAATAGATTAATACTAGTATAAGAGAGCTCCTATCTATATAGATATACGCAATTATAGTTATCCACTTATAATTACTATCCTAGATTATCTACTATATCCCCCTATCCTTATATTGCCTCTATAAGAAGATCTATTTTACTCTTATAAGTATACTAATTAAGAAGCCCTTCTTATCTATATTATAGATATACTGTAGTTCTATATTATATTACTCAATTTTTTGTTTAAGAAGGCTAAAATATAGAGTATATTTAAAGGTAGAATTAGCGCATTTTCTTTGTATATCTATCCCTAATGCCTATTATAATAGAAGATTAATATTATAGCGCTTAATAAATTGATTAGCCTAGCCTTTACCTGCTTATTTACTAGTAATATCTAAGGTAAAATTATATATTATTTGCTGTATAGGTAGTAGCCCTTATAAGGTAAGCTAATTAATATATAGAATCAACTCTCTTTCTTAAGTATTATTAAGAAGTCGTTAATCTGTGTGCTTTTCAGATATAGTGCCCTATACCCCCTGCTAACGCCTTGACAGCATAGATTAATCACAGCTATACTCCTTCGCAAATTAAGTATAATTAATCTCTTCTCCAGGCTTCAGTAATTTTAATGCTGCTAACGCGTCGTTAATAGGAGCTATATTGGTGGAGATATTAGTATCGCAAGATATCAAAAATTTGTGTGGGGTGGGCGCCACGCCGGGCCGGGCGTTACGCGAGGAAACACGGTATACTTGCCGTCAGCTGCGCGTCCAAAGACACGTCACCCACCACCGTGCCAGGACGGCGCAATCACTGCGTAGATGCATTCAGCCACACAGCAAGACTCTATATATTTGTCCACCATCACGCCTACAGCTTTGCCAGCTCTCTCGCATTGCTCCACTGCTGCACTTCCGGACACGCTTCAAAACGGGCAGGGAAGAACCTCGGTCCCAGAATCTTCTTCTGCACCTTGCCCGTCACTGTTTTGGGCAACTCCCCATCAACGATGCGGAGCAGCGTAGGCAGCTTGTATCCGGCGAGCCGATGGCGAAGATCGCGGCGGACGTCGTCGATGGTCATCACGTGCTCGTTGTTGCCGTACGTCTCCAGGAACGCGTCCGTCACCTCCTCTTCCTGGATCGATATCAGGGCAGCGACGCGCTGGCCGAACTCCTCATCTGGAACACCCACTACCATGGCCTCGGCAACGTAGGGCAGCGACAGCAGCTCTCTTTCAATGTCGAGCGCCGATATCTTGTACCCGCCTGACTTTATGATGTCAAGCGACGCCCGCCCGACAATCCAGTAGTACTTGCCCTCTCGCCGCGCAATATCACCGGTCCGAAAATAGCCATCCTCGTCATGTGCCCTGGCTGTGGCCTCTGGGTCATTCAAATACTTGGAGAACATGTGCTAGCATGCACCGTTAAACAGGACCACGGTCGAGAATGGGGACTGCGCTTACGGGACTCTTAACCAGCACTTCACCCTCGTCTCCCTCCGACAGCTTGACATCGATGCCGCTGAACAGCTCCCCCACTGAGCCATCCGGTACCTTTTTGTCGTCTAGACGAACTTTGAAGATGGCCCCAAACTCTGTTGCTCCATACCTTTGCACTATCCGCTTCTGCATCAAAGTTGTCCAGAAATCGTTGAGCGGCTGGGGCAAGGCAGAGGTTCCGCAGAGGCATGCTCGGAATTGCCTGGCGCCGGCAATGTATTTCGACAGCTCCTCTGCGGCTAAATTGACGAGGAAGCGTTGATAGTGTCGCCTCATTCGCATGTAGATGGTCGGCACGCCAGAGAAGAAGGTCAAGCGTCGACGTGGGTTCACCGCCCCCTGCTTCCATCTCTCCCACATCCATACTTCATCAAATCCGCCACTGCGAAACTCGATGCGACTGCCAGAAATCAAGAAAGGGAAGAAGTTGATACCTACGCCCGTGGCATGATGCACTGGGAGAACGTGGAGCATTGCATCGTCCTCTGTGAGCCCATAGTGATCTGCTACGGACAATGCGCAGTCGAACACAAACGATCTCCGCATTACCGCCCCCTTAGGTGGCCCAGTAGTCCCCGATGTGAAGATGACGACGCTGGGCGCATTCTCTTCCAGAGCCTTGTCCGACGAGATAACCATGTCAGTGGCTGCAAGAGTCGGAGTGAATGTACATGGCCCGATGGGCACGCCCCTGAAATGTTCGTTGCTCGATGAAGCAATGCGTTTTTCCAACTTGCAGCACTTCTCCAGGTCGTGGGAACTGACAAGCACCAGCGCCGCGTTTGATCTTTCCACAAAGTAGGCGGCCTCTTCTACGGGAAGTGCTGGAGTGATGGGAACCGCCGCTGCTCCTAACGCTAGTACTGCTAGCATAGCGACCGTGTACTCGTACCCCCCTGCTGCGACGATTGCGATGTAGACTTCGTCCCGTTGATGCAGCGCTTCGATGATCTCACTATTGAGGCTATTCATGATTGTCTCGCGCAGTACCAGGACATCGGAAAGTAGTTCCAAGTGTGTTCTTTGTTGACTGGTCCGCGCATCTTCGATCGCTACCCGTGGGGGTCTTCGACTTGCGAATCGGAGCAAGCGACTGAACAGCGGCTGCCAAGCATCAGTTCCTCTTCGGGTGGTAGTTTTTACTAACGGAAAGCCAATGGAGCGCATACCGTGTTGGGGAGTACGTTATACCCGGCATGTTTTGGCACCATACAGGTGCGATCTTCCATTTTGGGAGTTTCGAGAGGTCATACGAGTGTCACCTCGTTCAAATATCTGGATCTCTCCCTTTCTTCAATCCAGACCACGGATAGGAAGAGTCGACGAGTGCGGTGTCATGCGCTTTTCCGTTGCCGAGTACGGTGAATGTCGGTACTTGACGTCGATCTTCATCACCCCGCACTATGTGTACTAATCACTCCGGGCTGGCTACTACATGCTCCCTTGATGCAGCTGAACTGTTCTTAAGATGGCGAGCTCTGGATGGTCATTTCAACCACATTTTGCTTTTAACCTTGTGCTTATGCTCAGGCCGCCATGTGCACTCAAGTGGATGGATTGGAATTTGCTTTTGTTTCGAGCTCCAGGTTCTTCATGGATTGACTATATCCATCAACTCATGCTTTGGCTAACAGAGTGTTAGGCATTCCTTGAGCTACGAAATCCGCAAATCCGCAGAAATTCACATCCTGGGGCAACATCAGGGTCATATGTCACGTGGTTGTTCTGTTCGCTTCAAATATCCACGACAATACACGGTATGGCCTTTTGAGAAACAAACGTAGTATCCGCCACCATTTTGCAGTAACACGGCGCCAAGCACACTAGGCGACTGGAACAATCGGTGAATCACCAGCTGTTCAGCTTTGAACCGGACCTCTATCTGTTTAGATTGCGTGGGACCACTTCAGCGCGTCGTACCAGCCTCACCATCAACATGGTCAACGAAGCGTGTCAGGCTTTCACCGCTGTCTAGCTGCTACCTGATGAATACCTCTGTGCTGGTAGGCCATTGCTGATTGGAAAGACCATGGAACTCGATCAGCTGTCCAGTGGTCCTGTTGTGTTCAGACCAGGAAAGGCGTTCAGGTGTAGCTTTCCGGGTACCAGGATACTGGGTATCCAGTTTGTTGTACTGCACACTATTTGTGCTTGAATATTGGCCCGCTTATTTGTCCACAACACATGTGCTTTTTGCGCAGTACTCACTTGTATACTGGCTCACAGCGAGGGTTTCCACAGGTGTTGGTGGCGCAGCGCCGTACAGCTTGCTGTGCACCTCTCTCGTCATGGCCAAGCTTTGATGCTGCTATAATAGGATTTTGGATCATCGATCTGCCCTAACGCCGCAATAGAGATCCCTCGCGGCATGCTATCACACACGCAGGATTTCTGGGTCTAATTCCCAGAATCGCCCAATTCGCGGCCCCTGTTTCAAGCCTGTCGCGCTGCACGCTGGATGCTGGCGCATTTCATGGGACCTGGTGTCCATGCCTGGTAACGTAAATAATCCTCTTGGATGCTCTCAAAGTGAGAGATCAAGAAGTCAGCTCGTCGTTCCACCATTCACAGTCGCTGCGCACAATTGTCGGGTAGCCACGCGTGGGCGATAACATTGTTGCCGGGTTTTCTAGCCGCAGCGCCCGCTATTTGTCACTCCAGACGTGGCTGAAGGAGGAATGGCAACCCAAAAGAAACCCCACGGCGCCTTCTCACGAGACATTGAATGACCCGAAGCGATTCGCGAGAGCTGTTCAGGCCACCGATTGTCGACGTTCGGCCCCCCCGACCACAGGGCTCCCGAGACGCCAATGATGAAACGGAACACATCGGCAGGGCTGACGGCGGGGAGACGGGAGCAAACGTCGGACGCGCGCATTGCAATGCGGGTGCGACCGAAGCTTGCTCGGGGAACCGGGACGCTGAGTTTGGTGGACGCATCTTACCGTTTCCGGGGCCATCAGCTCTCCAGGTGGCCCCGGCTTCTGGGCGACGACAGTCTGTGCGGCACTGTTGTTACACGATGCGTGAGTGTTTGCGGCGGTGATAGGGGAAAAACGACAGCTCCCACCGTGCGATGTCTGCCCATTTACTCCCTCGACGTCGCTGTGGGCGTCGCCCTTCACCAAAAGTGCCGGGGACGGTACTTAAACCGCCACAGGCTGCCCGACACCACCACCCACTGACTCTCCTGAGCACCACCGGCTGGCTCCCAATCTACGAAGTCATGCCTGGCCTACTCAGCATGCCGGAGAAGTCGCTCTATCTGTCAGAGTTGGACCAACGGGCTCCACGCACATATGTCCGGAAGCTACTCATCTTTCCTTTCACTGAGGCCACGACCGAAGACGCCATCAGTGCACTGGGGTCGGGTCTGCACATGACCTTCGAGCAGCTCCCTTACCTCGCCGGCCACCTCGGTCCAGTGGACACACAAACAGGGCGACTGCCTCTCACGTACCCCAAAGAGATCACCAATGTGCAGGACTCGGGAGTCTTTTCCTACACCATGATCTCAGACCCAAAGTACGACTACGAGCGGCTCAAGTCCCTGGGAATGCCTCTCAGTATGTTCCGTGGTGAGGTAGTCTGTCCCCATATCTTGCGCGGCAATGATGGCATCGAACCGCGCATTGCCGAAGGACATCAGAAACTCCACGGCACCTCTACTCCGGTCACGGGCGTGCAAGCCTGTTTTATTCCCGGCGGCTTGATTCTCAGTGTCTATATCCACCACTCGGTTCTGGACGGGGCTGGTATGGATAGCTTCCTGAAACTGTACGCGGAGAATGTCCGGTCCCTCAGGTATTCCCCAGCCCCTGGTGAGTCTTCCACCCCATCGTAAATCGTCCTCCCTCTGATTATTGCCAGTGGCCGGCGCTGAGGATATCACAATTTCAAGATCCATCTTCCACACGCGCATCCCGGCACTTGACCCGAATGCCGACTTATCGACCACCTCAGGGATGTTTTCTGATGGAATTTTTAACTATGAGAGAACCCTGCCTGCTAACACTCCATGCTCGGGCAAGATGTTTGTCATACCGGCCGCTCGCATTCGGGCTTTCCGCGATACATTAGGCAAATCCTCCAGCCTGACCACTCCGCCTACCATATGCCAAGTTATTTCGGCCTTGCTATGGATTCACGTAACCAGAGCACGAGCAGTGCATTTGCGCAACTACCAGGAAACCTACCTCTCTGTCGTAGTTGATGCTCGCAGGAGATTGGATCCCCCTCTTGACGCTAATTATGGGGGCAACGCCGCAATCCATAGTAAGGGGAGTATGCCCATCACTTCTCTTACAGCAGAGACGCGGTAAGTTGGGGTTTCACTATATCCATTCCTTTGTTTGTTGGATATTGATTTTTGTGCTCTAGCGTTAGTGAAGCCACCATTATCAGTGTTATCAAGCGCATCCAGGCCATTGTTGCACAGGTAGGCAATGACTGGCTTGGGCAGCATTTGGCAAGATTCGCAAACATGCCCACCATCCCCGAAAGTGAACTCGCCCTCAGATTTCACTTGGGTCCGGATATCTATGTGACCTCTTGGATGCACTTTGATATCAATCACGAATGGGACATTCCTGGGACAGCAGTGCGAACGCCGGAGTATGTGCGGACCACGTATGCAGGCAACGCCGACGGGGGTATGCTGATCATGCCTCGACGAAACTCTCGAGACAACGGGATCGAAGCCCCCTATGAAGTTCTTGTCCGGCTCGCGGAAGTGGATATGGAGCGGTTGGAGAAGGAAGAAGGGGGATTGGCAAGCTGGGCAGAGAGAATTGTGGAGTAGACCTCTCACCACGGATGCACTGAAGTCGAGCGCCACTCTTCCGGATTTGGGTTTAGGTGTTCGAGAGAGAAGTATGCAATTGGCCCAAGGAGTATAAACGGGGCTCTTGATTTGAGAAGGCGCAATCGATATCCTGTACAACTAACTGTTTTTGCTTTTCAAGTGAGCTTCAGGCTCCATGGAATTTCAGACTTTCCTCTCATGTATCTATTATCTATGGATAAATCTCCAAAGACTAAGCGGCAGGAAAGTAACCACTTAGTTAGACGATTTTCTTTTAATGTTCATGCCAATATCCAAGCAATTGTTCACCAGACACAAGGACTCTACAAAAGAGTCTTACCGAAAATTGCCGATGTTGTAGATGCGGGGCACTACTCTTCGCCTCACATTTCAATCATTCGATCTAACCTAGCAACGACATCTGCATAAACCGAGGCTATGAGTTCTGTTCCAGAGACCAAAATTCGTAGCTGGAGCTCCCAAGCTCGACTTTCAAGCTTCGTACAGCGTTGCTTTTCCAAGTCATGTCCGACTTTACATCTTCCCTCAAGCCTCGCTATGATGGTCCGGCAACACTCGCCGCAGAACGCAATGGTTCATCTATCAATATTCCCGAGCTCTCGAAACACCTCCTTTCCCGTGACGGGTTTCTGTCCCGGCAAGAAAAGGTACTTCAGGTATTGAAGAGGGACAGGTTGTTCAGCAAAGATCAACAGTTGAATCTCTCTCGACCGGATCGGTATCATTTGGGACTTGCGAGGGCGAAAGCTATTCAAAGAATTGTTAGGAGGGAGGGCTGGGACCATGAGGATTACAAGATGGCGGAGTATCTGGTGGATGAGATGAGTCCTTTTCATCTGCACATGTCGATGTTTGGTGTGTACATACATGTTCTCTTTTCACCCTCGTATTTAGGCGGCTAACCGAAAGCGTAGTTACAACGGTAAGGGAACAAGGGTCAGAAGAACAAAAAGCATATTGGATGCCGCAGATCTTAAACTACGACATTATAGGTTGCTACGCCCAATCTGAGCTCGGCCACGGCTCGAATGTCCGTGGATTAGAGACGACAGCAACGTGGGACCCAGTGAAGAAGGAGTTTGAAATTCATAGCCCACACCTGACTGCTAGCAAATGGTGGAACGGCACCATGGGCCGCACAGCTACACACGCAGTACGATTCATCCCCCTCTCCAAAGTGCCCTCTTCCGAAGCAGTCACAATGCAGCTAACCACCCCCACCAGATTGTCGTCGCCCAACTTCTTCTCCCCCATCCCTCCAACCCCTCGAATCTCATCTCCCACGGCCCCCAACCCTTCATCCTCCGAATCCGTGACCAAAGGACTCATCTCCCCCTCCCGGGCATCGCAGTTGGCGACATCGGCCCCAAATACGGCTATGCATCCATGGACAACGGATACATGCTGTTTGACCATCTCCGCGTCCCCCGCTCCGCCATGTTATCCCGATACGCCGAAGTCTCGGCCGAAACGGGGGCTCTGAGCAGAAGAGGCCATCCCGCAGTAGTGTATGGTAGCCTGACCTTTGTCCGGGGCCAGATCGTGATGCACGCACGGTTAGTCTTGGCTCGGGCCGTGACGGTCGCGGTACGATATTGTGCCATCCGCCGCCAATTCCACGATCGAGACGATGTGAAGGGAGAAAGGGGGGAGATGCAAGTCCTTGATTATCCGACTGTTCAGATCCGCATTTTGCCCCTGTTGGCTACGACGTTTGCGTTGCATTATACGGGCGAGATGATGTATGATTTGTACCATGGCACCAGGGAGACGGTGGAGAAGGGGGATTTTGGTCCGTTGGCCGAGTTGCATAGTGCGAGCTCGGGGCTGAAGAGTTTGTGTACCACGATTGCGGCCGATGGGATTGAAACTTGTAGGAGGGCTATGGGGGGCCATGGATTTGGGGGCGGGAGTGGCCTTGTGGGCATCAATGCCGAGTATGTTATGCGTTTCGTTCTGTCTTGTCAACGCATGGTTATTCCTACCGCGAAAGGGCGTTAGGGACGATGGGGAGATACTAACACTCTCCAGCTACCTCTCCAAACCAACCGTCGAAGGCGACAACTGGATGATAACGCAACAAGTTGCCGCCTCCCTCATCAAAAAGATGACATCATGCGTCCAAAATCCTCATGCTGAACCCAAAGACCCGACAGACGCCATATTCTTGTATTACCTCAAAAACAAAGACACCCACATCCCCCAATCGCCTATCCACCCTCCAAACAACGGAAAAGCTGACTTCGAATTCACCGACAAAGCCATAGTCGACATCTTCCAATGGCGCGCCGCCGCCCTATCCCACGACGCCTACACAGCCCGCATCATAGAAAAGAAACCCTGGACAAGCCTAATGATCCAACTCCACGCCCTCTCGCGCGCCTACTCTGAGCAAATCCTCATCACAACCTTCTACAACGCCTTAACCACCACCCCAACTACCCCAACCTCCCTCCGCCCAACCCCCAACCTCTCCCACCCCACAACCAACATCCTAACCACATGTTTCCACCTCCACGCCCTGCACACCCTCTCCCTCTCCCCCCCCACCTTCCTCCTCACAAACTCCATCCCCCTATCCCTCCTCGCACACCTCCCCAACGCGATTCTACACCTCATGACGGCCCTAAGACCCCATGCTGTGGCTTTGGTAGATGCTTGGGCGATTCCGGAGTATGTGCTTGATAGTGCGCTAGGGAGGGGGGATGGGAGGGTGTATGAGGAGTTGTTTGATATGGCGCATAGGAGGAATCCGTTGAATCGGGTTACGTTTAATGTGGATTGGAGGAGTGAGGAGATTGTGAGGGGGAGTGGGGATGCGGGGAGGGGGGTTTTGGGGAAGTTGTGATGGGGGTGGGGGGCGGGAGGGGGATTGGGGGGTTGTTGGGCGATGAAGACTACATGCGAAAAATGGGAGGGAGGAGGGGGTAGGTTGGAGAGTGTATAAAGGTTGGATCGGGGACAAGGATGTTGCTGGTCGATTTAATGGATAGTTTGATTTCGTACGGGTGGGTGGGAACTATAATCCATACTTGCCTCTCAAGGCCGCTTCACCAGTACTCTCTCCTTCCCACGAGCTTTCATCTCGCTGATCTTCCTCCCCCTCTCCATCTCCGTCTCCATCTCCCCTAGTAATCAATCCCTGCATCTCAAACTCCTCACCCTCTCCCACCCTGTTCCCGCCCACCCGTAACCGTCAATCCACACTCTGCAACCCCATACCCTCTCTCCTCCTCCCCTCCACAAACTCCACCGGCGGCGTATAATGCGTCTTCCCATGCACAAAGTACACGACCACACTGAGCGTAATAACCCCGACCCACACGACCGGTGCCCAATTCGCCGAACTCAGCGTAACCGGCACCGAGACGGGGAAACACGCAAACACCATGACGAACCCGCAATAAAAGAAAGCGAAGATATTGATGGGCAGACCTAACCGACCGAGGGACCAGCGGGCGTGTGGAAGCGCGTCGGGAAAGGCAAGGCGCTTGTAGATGAGACAGCCAATGGAGAGCATATATGTGCTCAATATGGCAAGCAGGGTAAGAGAAACGATGATTTCAAAAGCGAGACTGGAGCCCATATTGATGAGGCAGAGAATCGAAGCCAGCACTGTCGTCAAGTAGACGGCGTTGTCGGGCACATTATATTTATGGTTCATGCGGCTGATCCAACGCGAACATGGAAATCCCTTGTCTCGGGAGAAAGCCCATAATTCGCGGGAGCAGGTTGCGAGAGAGGTAATTTGGCCGGAGAAGATGAGGAAGAAGAGGAGTATGGAGAGGAACAGGGCTACGCCTGTTGAGCCGGTGTTGTTGAAGAGAGTGAGGTAGGGGGCTTCTGATTCGAGGGCGTCGGCTAGGGGGCCGATACCGAAGAGCATCGTTACGAGCATGAGGATGCCCATGAAGACGTTGGCTACGTAGGACCACCACATTGCGCGCGGGACGACGAGGGATGCGTCTTCAACCTCCTCCGAGATGTGAACTATCGAGTCGGAGCCTGGGCATTGTCAGAGCGCTGTCCTGGGATGTAATGTTCAATAAAGTGGCCAAGAGAAAAGCCTTACCCAAATTGCAATATATCACAGTGACTTGCGAAATCAGACAGGACGTTCCGACATTACTCCACCCGCCATTATTGACGACATCTAAGAACACCTCCTTGGTGCTATTCCTCGGACACATGACCCACAGGATAATGAACGTGACCAGAAAGCCTAAGATGTGCGCAAACAAACTAACGGTCTCAATCATGGGCAGAATCCTCGCACCCCACGTATTCAGGAAGATGGTAATGAAGAGAAACCCGAGCATAATCAGCGTATACTGCCAAGCAGGGAAACTGAACTCCACATCTGTAATCTCAATCATAGCCTGCACCAACGTCGTCACCACGAACGCCGAGCTAGATACGCTGGCTAGCCAGCCAAGAGTAGACATCCACCCACTGGCATAGCTGAGCCATTTCTGGTACTTCTCTGGCGCGAACTCAGACGTCCAGTGATATTGGCCTCCGCTGGTTGGGGAAAAGCTTTCCATCTCCGCTAGACTCAGGACGATGGTAGAGTAGCATGCCAGGAACATCCAGAAAAGGCCTGCGAGGCCGCCGTTGATGAGGCCCGCAGAGAGGGACACGAGGACAAATTCCCATGTGGCCTGCAGAGGGTCAACATTGCACTTCAGGGGTCGGTTTCGATTGAAGAACACTCAAAGAGGAGGATGTAAAAAAAAGGGGTGTCAGGTGGGGGGGGAGGGGGGGGCGTTCACCATATAAATCGACACAAACCCCAGAGTCGACAAGAAGCTAAAATTCCGCCGAAATTCCTGCTTCTTTCCCAACCGCGCCATGTCGGCGATGTCTTTAACGGTATCGTTCCACTCCGAGCGGCTGCCCTGTTGGCTCTCTGCTCCACCAAGATCCAGGCTCTTGCTCTTGCCGTCGACATGGGTAATCTCGGGCGGCGCACCGCTGAATGAAGGAGAGTGCTCCAGGGCCATGATGGTGGCTCATATGCTTGCGAGGGGGACAGTAGAGAGGGATTGGAAGAGTGGATGGTTGCGAGGAATTGTCGCGTGTCGTCTGCTGGTGTCCCGTCGCACAACCTTTTGATGGAAGAGGAAGGTGTGCCCCTTGCGTAACGCCAACCAACAGCTCAACGGGAAAACAAAAGGGGGAGAGGCTGCGAAGATGGGAGAAAGACGAAGAGACCAGCAAGTGGAGGATATGGCGAACGATAGCTAGGGCGTCAAGTAAACAGTGAATGTCGCTTTTCGTAGGTACATTGATAAGACACGTGCCAATCGGCGGGCATCAGCATCTCAACGCTGTCGCCCCGACACCGTGGCCTGCAAACCGGTCCCGTGGTCGTGGCAAACCTTATGGAGGGTGCCGTTCGGTAACTTCGCACAGGTGAAGGTGCCTCAACTCGGGCCTCCCACAATTGGCCTGTGCAACCGTTCGCCGGATGCGACGTGTGAAGGCAATGGTGTGGGGAGGCGGGATGAGCGTTACCTTGATACGTTCTGGAAGCGACTGTGCCACACAATGCGTGGGGGGGACAGCCGCGGGTTCTGGTTGGTTGGCCTCATGGCAACTTGGCCGTACATTTGTTCTTCCTCCAGGTTGACAGTGTGCAAAATGCCATTGTATAGAGATAGCTAGTAAACTCGATTAGGTTCCCAACGGACAACAGAGGCCAGAGAGGTAATGCCTCGATTGCTCTATCAATCCACCAAATCCATATCTCCAAAAGCCCACGTCTAAGCAAAGACATCAACCGCAATCCGCTCATTCCGCATACGCTTGAAAAAGGTCTCAATCTGTTCAGGTATGGCATCGCTCCTCTTCTCCTCCGCAATTTCCCTCGATATTTTCCGTGCCCCTTCTACCATGCCCGGCGACCCGCACAAGTAAACCTTTGCGCCTTGCTCCCACATCCGCACCACATCCTCCTGGTCCCTCAGCATTCGATCCTGAACGTACTTGCAACCCGCAGCACTGGGATGGTCTGGTTCACGACTATATGCATAGCGAATATCCACTGCTCCTGCCCGAGCCCACTGTGCGAACTCCTCGTGGTAAAGGGAGTCCGCTGAGGGTGAACGGCAACCAACGAACAGCAAGGCTGGAGCAAGTGCCTGGTGCGGGTTAGACGCAAGCAGTACGGCGCGCTCCTGGACAAATCCGCGGAATGGAGCGAGACCTGTGCCATTGCAGAACATCAAAATGGGCGTGGTGTGCGAAGATGCTGGCAGGTGGAATGCGGCTGGCGCTGAGCGAACCGAGACTTGAACAGCATCACCGGGTTGGAGGGAACGAAGGTAGTTGCCAGACACACCTTGGAATCGGCCGGTTCCTGCAAGTGCATTCGTATTGATAACACCGTACGTGAGGCTGCATGTGGTTGGATCCTTGAGAGGTGAAGATGAAATAGAATAGTGACGTGGTCGCATTGGTGGAAGCATCGCGAGAAACTCGGGAAATGGCAGCGCGATCTTGGGATGTAGCTCGAGAAGGTCAAGGACGGAGACGCGGTTCGCAATAATTTCAGCCTGGTAAATGGAATTGACAAAGCCATCTAATATCTCCAGAGTGGCTGTGTCAGATGTGTGTTCTGCACACGCTTGGATGTTCTAATAGACAGTTAGCAGCGAAGCATGTAATTGAGCCCCGATGTTAGAAACCATTTAGGGATCGCTGTGGATCAGCCAGAGGGCTTACCTTTTTAGTTGCCGGTAGTGACAATTCTACAAAGCCCTTCAGAAGACCCGAGGCTGATATTGGCTGGTTGACGGGCAGAGTCACCGGACCACCTCCCTTGATCGTAACGACGGCATCAGCAGGCAAAGAGAAATGGGAGAGCACACGCCGAACACTCTCGTCGGGGTTGAGCGGTAGAATTGCAAGGTAGTCGCCTGCTGCATATTCTGTCCCTTCAGGAAGCTTGATCTCGATATGTCGTTTCTCGGGCTCGCCGGGTACAGTCAGCACTTTGGTAGCCAGCACTTTGCCTTGTTGCACATCGTGCTGAAGTTGGGACGCTCGTGTCTTGGTCGAAATTTCCATCTGGATGGACGCTGACTCGGTTGTTGATGGAATGATGCCTTCGGTGCTGAATCGCGAACTGACTGCTGGCCAAAACGACTGTTCGGTCCATGTATCAAAATCGGAGAACATATCGCCTCGCGAGACATCGGAAGAACCGAACTGCACCAAACGCTCTCCTCCAAGTTTCTCCAGGGTTGCATCGACAAGTTTTGGTATACGCTGGAAGGTAGAAGCCCAGTCCTTGTGGCCACATCCAAACACGCCGAAAGTGACGCCCTGTAGTGAACTTGCACCACTCATAGATTGTAACCAAGCGACAAATTGAGCTGCGTTGTCGGTGGGAAACCCTTCATAAGACGCGGTGATTATTGCAACTGGTTGGTCAGTAGGGAGTGCGTTGATACCCGAATCCATGTCGTTTAAAGACGCTTGATAGCCCCGAGCACCAGCCTCTGCAGCAAGTTTCTGCGCGAGAGATTGACACGTCCCGGTATTGGAACCGTAGAGAATGGTAATTCGTCCACCGTCAGGCTGTGCTTTGTCGGAATCCGGGGGCGTAGGAATTGCGCCATTGTCATCAGTCGGTGCACCTGACAGCGTGTGCTGAAGACTCATCACACTGATGCCTTTTCGGAGCGAGGCTCGCATGTTGAAGCCCTCCGGTTTGATGGTCAAGTTCGACTTGATCTTCAGCTCGTAAGAAGGATCGTCCATCCGGAAATCAAAGTTTTGAAGCAGTAGGGCCATCACGAGCAGGGCCTCTTGCCAAGCAAAAGGTCGTCCAATACACGCGCGCATGCCAGTCCCAAACGGCTGCCAATATCAGTACCACAGGAAATTTGTTGTAAAGGAGACATACCTTCCATGCCGCTTTGGGTAGCTTCTCAAATTCTCCGTCCGCCATTCGGCTGGGACGAAACTCATTCGCATCCTCGCCATACACCTTCGGATCTCTCTGAATCTTGCCGATTAGACAAAGGAAGGTCCAGTCCCTCTCTAGCTCATACTTTCCGCCAGCTAGGGTGGGAGGGCTTTCATTGTTCTCGGGCCGCACACCACGCACAAACGCGGGCGCTGTTGGAGTGAGGCGGAGTGTTTCGCGTAGCACAGCGTTTATGTAGCCTAGATCCTTTAGATGATCGACAGTGATCTTGCCATGTCCCACAACCCTATCGACCTCTTGCTGTGCCTCGAAGTAGGTTGCAGGGTTTTTAAGCAGGTTGTAGAAAGCAAATGACAGAAGTCCCGAGGTCGTCTCGTGGCCTTCTTGGACGTTAGTTTGTAGAGCCATGGCGGGGTGTGGATCAGGCCTTACCGGCCACCAGAAACGCGATCATGTTTGCAGCGATCAGCCCGTCCCTCATGGGCTCTCCTGTCTTGGGATCCCTGCCATTGATCATGGCGTTCAGAAGATCCCGTTTGTCGGATGGGTTCTCTCTGCGTTGCTTCACCATTTCTGCAGCCACGTCGCTCTGGAGTTTCATGTCGGCACGGGTGCGCTCATTCTTGACCCACTGCAGCTTTTGAATGATGCTTGGGGTCTTCGCCCGGCTAGCTCCTGCGGAGAGGGTGTTGACCATGGCCTGGACAAATGGGTGCATGTCATCCTGGTAGAAGGAGTTGAAACGATAGTCCATGGCACATAGCGCAATGGTGTCGAGGGTAAGACGTGTAAAGTCATCAGTCACCGGTATTCTGGCGTCGGGACCTCTTCGCGCCCACTTGAGCACAAGCTGGCTTGCGATATCGTGCATTTCTGTTTCCAGTTAGCGTCGACTTGACGCATAGAACATGTTTGGAACGCCAAGATGTTGAACTTTTGCTCCGAAACAGAGACAGAACCTAGTGAGGAGACGTCGGCCGGAAAATATACGCATTGCGGTTTAGGGGCGGAGGTATGGAGCGGAGTTACTTGCCATCAAACATGTGCCGGATGGCGAGGGGACCGAAGGCAGGCATCAAAACGCGATGAGCCTGACCCCAATCCGGATCTTGCTCGCTGGAGGCCGTGAACAGTCCCCGGATACCTGTAGATCCTGGGCCTTTGGCTAGACTCTCTAGGCTGGGGCCGGCTTTCTTGAAGAAGCGGGTCTCGTCGCATAGTTCTTCAAACAGCTCATGGTTTGCGACTACGATTCGCTCGGTCCCACCCAGTAGTAGTTTGTAAATCGGACCGTACTCATCAGCAAGCCTCTCGAGGGGTTTCAACGCCGTCTCTTGGTCATCTTTGTTGATGATGTCAAGAAGGTTCCCAATCAAGGGCAGGGCAGGGGGACTGGGAATTGGCTTCGACATGACCGAGTTCGCAGGCTAGGCTGAGGAAGGATAGGGTAGTTGCAGAGGAAAAGTGCCCGGCTTGTACAGTAGAGGGCCTGGTGTCGTCGAGGAGTGGGCGGTCTGATATATGCGGTGGTGGTTGACCCTTTGGCTCTTGCTTTGTGTTGAGATATCTTAACAGGTTTGCTTTATTGATATGAATCTTATTATATTCATAGAAGTTTATTACTTGTGTCGATTGGATGTTTATTTAACGTTTGTGTTGCACCAAATGCGGCCACCGGAGCGACATGCTGAAGTTCCAGCATGGGTGATGGGTGATGCACGATGCACGATGCGGGAGGTGAGATGTGAGGTGTCGGTGCCTGCTTGCTCGTACGAACTGTCACAGACATGCTGTCGGCCTGGCTTGCTACTCCCCCCGCTGTGAGGCTGATATCGACGCGACGACGCGGGGCGCCTCCGAGTTCAGCTCGGCCACGCGCGATTTTGTCGTGGTATGAATGCACATACGCAACACGTCTCTGGGCGTGACATCCCGTCGCAGGTGGGCGCAAAAGCACCGTGGCTCTGCGATTGCGAACCTGCGCCTGAGGTGTGGATGCTGTGGATGCTGAGGATGTTGGGGGGACACGATCAGGAGGCGTGGTGGTGCAGAGGGTGGCCGGCACGAGGCGCTGGGTAGTCCCCTCAGAGACGCTAGGCCCTAATAGGGCTAGCGGTTGCCTGATTCGTGCAAACGCGACCCCACTGCCGCCGGCGGCCACGATTCCTCAGCCCTGTGCAAATCCCACCCGCCCGCAGAGGCGCTCATCGCGCAGTCGTCGTCAGATAGTTACTGCTGTCTTGCTGCTGATGGGATGGTGCTGTTGCGTGTTTCTGGTTGACTGAGCTGAAGGGCGGTCGCTGGGTCCAAAAACACCCACGCGGCCAGCCTTGGACTCTGCCCACGCCAGATCCCGGCGCCGATGGAGCAGCCTTTAAGAAAGAGGCAAGACCCGCGAGTCTACGGTCGTGTGTGGGAGAAACGAAACTCGAACGCTTGTTGGCTCCGCCATCCCCAGACACGACCTCGCAGGCCCAGCAACATCAGTCCGCCCGGCGTCCGCCACGCCCCGCACATCATCACAGTAGAGTGCACCGCCTAGCTTCTTAAAGAGCAGACGCATCCCACGACGGCGAGTATCCTGCTGCACGCTGGCCGTACTGGGACCGCTTAAGCCTCAGGATCGCCGCTCAACGGCCCCCAATTGGCGAGTGGGCCCCTGTCGCAGGCTAAGCGTGCGAGTAACGAGCCCTGACGTCTTCCCTCTCCCAGGCTTTCGCTCCCATTACCAGAATTGGCCACTGCCATGTCGTACAGAGGACGGCCCAGCAAAGGCTGCGAATCGTGCAGGTCTCGCAAGGTCAAGGTACAACTCGGTCGTGCTCCCCCGTCCTCTCGCCTGTTGACTGACGTGCGCCGAACCAGTGCGACGAGGGCAAGCCGCGGTGTGGCCGCTGCACCAAGTCCCACAACGAGTGCAAGTATCGGGACCAGGCCGATCTGCTGTTCCGAAACCAGACGGCATTCGCTGCTCAGAAAGCGGAAGAGTCGTGGCGGAAACGGGCCAAGTCGCACACCAGAGCGTCGTCCAGCGACGCCAGCCGCCCGTCTCCCCCCAGCATCGGCAGCCAGCAGTCCCCGCCAAGTGAGCGCCTGTCCCCGGAGAGCAACCACCATGAATCCCCCGTCAACGAGCAAAGTAGTCTTGTTCTGCCCCACGCCTCGTCTTTTACTGCGTCCGAGTTCCACAACCTGAATGCGGCCAGCTACGACGTGTTCGGGACCGGGGATGTCGACGCCCTCAGCATTGGATTCCTTGATAGTCTCAGTCTTGGCTACGAATTGCAGCCAGATCCGGCCCAACGCGCCTACGACCGCTTCGTGTACGATTTCGTAGTGCCCGAGAGTCCTGACAAGGAGCCCGGCGCGCCATCTGACTCCCTGTGGGACTTCATCCCCGCCCTCTACCAGTATGCTCGCGAAGACTCGTGCTTGGCCACCATTGTCAGGTCAGTCTCCTTTGCCAACTATGCCAATCGGTACAGGGATTCGCACGCCCGGCAGTCGGCAGACGAGGCCTTTGGCAAGGCTATCAAGCTCCTCCAGAAAGCAATCCAGAGCAAGAAAGACGCCGCCACAGACGCTACCTTGGCAGCCGTGTATCTCATGGGCGTATACGAGGTATGTTGCTCGCTAGCCCTACATGTGACACCTATTGACGGCTGGCCAGAACCTCACATCGTCGGCGTATAGTGGGGGCTACTTGGCCCACAAGGAAGGGGCGAATGCGCTTATCAAGCTGCGGACTATGGAGGAGTTCTACAGCAACCCCATTTCAGCACGACTGTACGAGTCGTCTTACGCTCAGATGATTATAGGGAACCTCCAAATGGCCATGCCTCCGACTCTGCCAATCAAGAATCTGGTGGCAGCACGCCAATTCCTGCCGCAACTGTACAGCACGTCTGGCATCTACGTTATTCAAATCATCTCCGAAGAGGCTGAACTTCACTCGGAGTGGCATAAGATGAGGCAAAGTGCTATTTCTAGCCCTCCCACCTCTCGCTCCGACCTGCAGGCATTTCTCTCGAAAGCTCTCACGTTGGTCGCCAAGTTCCAGGCATGGGAGGACTCACTTCCGCCGAGCTGGCAGTACCAGGTCCAACCCAACACCCGCGAAGTTCGAAGCCGTTACGACGCCAGATGGGTCAACCTGATCCTCGGGGGGGCAGGCGCCCCGGCCGAAATCCACGCCTACTCTAGTTTGAAAAAAGCCTGGATATGGATGTTCTACCGGACAAGCCGTATATTCCTTCTCCGCGACCTGCTTGAGGTTTTGAACTGGATGCTCAAACTGCCCGAGTCCTCCCCATCAACTTCTCCCAACCATGCCTTTATGGATGCATCGCACGGGGCATCATCTTTTGCCTCTTCAGAAGCCCTGGACACGACCTGGCTTCAACGACAACACTCAAATGCGACTAACCAACTCATCACTGTGGTCGAGAGATCTGCGGCTGCCATTCTAGGACACTTTACTGTCCCCATCCACACTAAATCGGCGCAAGATGTTTGCGGCATACGAGGCTACACGTCCTTCTGGTCCCTCGGCGTGCTTGATGCCGTGCTAAAGTCGGGTCTTGTTCCAGACTCCGGCCCGGTACGACCAACCCCTCCCCCAACCCACGAACCATATCAGGACCCATCAGTATGGACCACATGTCCAGATCTGTCCGCTTCGTATTTGAAACATGGCCCCGGAACTGCTCACCCAGCCTACCACGACCTGGGCACAGCCCAACACATTCCATCCACCTTCCAAACTCTCCCTACCACCTCACTACCAGCACCCATACCTGCACTACCACAAACATCACAGGCCCACATCCAGCCCTTACCTGAATTCCCCATTCTCTCGAAAAATCACCCCTTCGATAGCTCGGCACCACACCCCTTCGACGTCAGCACACATCTCGGCCTCGCTAACCCCCTATTGCCGACTAGTCCGAGCCCGCAAACCCCGCTCATCGACGTCAATGCACGGAGGCAGTGGTTACACGGCATCATTTTCTACCTAGGCAGTGAACTCGGGATTAAGAAGGGTCTTGCTATTTTGGCGTTGGAGGGTTCGTTGGATCGGTTCCATCCGGCAGTGGATTCGGGGGGGACTTTGAGGGGGTAGGGTAGATTGGTTGGGGGTTGCATGGGCAGGCGTGTAGTTATAGTGAGAAGGAGATTGGCATGTGGAAGATTGATGGATGTATGTTTTAGCGCGGTGTCGGTTTGGTTCTTCTTGTATTTTTATTTCTGAGGTTTGGGTTCGTTGGTGGGGGGAGGGGGGGAAGAGAAAGCAGCGTTGACGTTGGCTTGGGTTGGGGTGGTTCAATGCTAAGACGATGATGCACGGATTTAGACGGGATGGGAATTCAGTCAACTGTTCAAATATTCAAGAATTGTTCAAATGCACACTATGGTGCTGGTTCGCTCTTGTATGAATCTGAATGAGAATTCGTCCGAGGCGGGGGTGGCTTGCATGGCTTCACGCAGATTCTGAGCTGCTCATGGCTTCTTTCGATACCTTGGTGCGTACCGTACTGGTAGGCACGATTCCCAATTTCAACAACAGCTATCAACTAAGATGGATATGCAAAGGTGTCATATGGTCAAAGATATCCCTCCCTTCATTGCTACACACCGCAGTATACCAGGTATGCCTCACAATCCCGAGGTGGACTCGAGTGAGGCGTTTTGATGCTACCTAGGTATATTCCAGCTGTGTGAATATGTACACAACATGTACCATTGCTCGCAAGCATTCCCCCAGACCCTCATTTCCGCTTCCCTTCAATCGCCTGCTGAAGTTCCAGACATGTAGTTTGATAGCCTGAGAATGGAATGCCGTCCGTGGTCTCTTCCTCAGACATCGCTTGGTCCATCGAGTGCGATGCGTAATGCCCGCCACCACTCGGTCCAATGCCCTCAATATCGCTGGGAAGAAATGGAATGGGGTAGACTAGGACCGGGTGAGGGTTTGCGTACCCTCCTAACATATTTGGGATCGTAGAGAGTGATATGACCATACCCAGCCGATGAACAAATATCTCTCTGTCGACAACCCATACTCATCCCACATCCATACTCCTTTCCGCCACCCGCATCGTCCCCTCGCCAAACTCCTGTGCCAATTCCAGAATCGGAACCGGAGACAACCATATCATCAGCACGGGGATTTTCTTCGGCTTTTTCCTAGCATGTCCATCTGGATGTCTGCCCAAGACTTCAAATGCGTCTTCAGAGTCGGACGCGTCTTCGTTTCTTTCCTCTTTTTTCTTTCTCTGGTTCTTGTTCTTCCCACTGGTCGCTTCGTCGGCATCCCGGCTGGATAGTCCAGTGTATACATACCACCTCTTCCCTTGCTCGTCCCCTCCTACAACCCCATTCGCAGCCGGCCCAACAACTCTCTTCGCAATCTCCACCACGCTTGTCATTTTCATTGTCCCTTTCCCTTGCGCAATAACACACACAAACTTCTCCTTCCTGTTTCCTTTCTCTTGCATCTTGCTATCCTGCTTCGACCCTTCGCCTCCCCCTTCCCCTTCCCCTTCCCCTCCGCCTCCCCCCC
>ML977687.1:11284-27887 GCA_010015725.1 Amniculicola lignicola CBS 123094 | reverse complement strand
CCCCCGCCTCAATACTCCGATTCGGCCCCACCACCTGCGCAACACACCTCTCCTCCCAAACCGCGTCCCCAAGCCGCTCCTCCATCCTCCCACGCACAGTCGCCCGTAAAAACTCCCACGGCCGACTCAACGCATTCCAAACCTTATTCTCCAGCTGTGCAGCTCCGGCGCGTATCTCCCCCATTCCGTGCCGTCCGGGAAGAGTGGCAGCAGCAGCCTGCTGAGCATCCTCCGTGTCGTCCGTGGACCGCTTGCGCTTTGTGGTGGGTACATGTGGTCGGGGGTGTATGTGGGTTTGGTCGAGGACGGGGGTGTGACCTGGGGGTTGGGTGTTAGTCTTGGAGCTGTGGGTAACTGATTTGAGTGGGAAAAGGGAGACGGGTACACCGAAACGCCCACAAACAGACCCACATACCAAGAATCGGCAGCGTTGGCCCCTCGCTCTCCGTCACCATCGTCTTATCGACGACATCAAGCGTCGCCGCTCCACCATCCACACTCATCCCAGCAACCACCACCCTAGATTCCTCCCCCCCATCCCCAATCCCCAGCCCTATTTCCCCAGCCCCATGCGCTACCACGTTCGTACCACCCCGTGCCCTCTTCCCCGCCTTCTCCGCCTTCTCCACCTTCTTCGCTTTATTCTTACCCATAGCGCGTCAGAGCCTACGTCGAGCGACCCAAACGTGCAGTCGTGCAAGGTTGGCCGTGCGTTCGAGCTCGCCCGAGAATTATCACATGCCAAGACGGTTGCGGAGTTTATGGGTGCGCTACTAAATCTTATCAGCCGACGCACGGTCTCACCTCGCGCACACCCACACCGGAATTTGCCGAATTTCAATATTATTGTAACTCAATCAATATGGACCGTATCAATGAAGCGCTTGCATATTTAGAATCCCTAGATCTAGAAGAATTAATTAATATTACTGCAATTGCAAAAGTCTATAACGTTGAAAGAAGCAGGCTATCCAAGCGCTGGCGAGGTGTCCAGGGCTCTTGTGCTGCACAGTACGAAAATCAACGACTACTTAATAATCAGCAAGAGAAGGAGCTTATAAAGTATATCAATCACCTCTGTAATTATGGCCTACTACCTACAAAGCAGTAGCTGCGCAACTTTGCCTCAGAGATTACTAGCAGAGAAGTAGGCAAAGCTGTGAGGCACGTTATGGCAGGCAATTCAGATCAGGGCAAAATGTATGTATTGAGACAAATCCTTGAGGAGCCCTCAAGGATGCGTCCGAGAATATATAGGATAGGTCAGGTGACTAGGGCCAGTCTTGGCCCGGGGCGCCTCCGAGGGTGATCCGTAGGATCTCCGTCGGAGCCCACGTGGAAATGTCCCTGACAACTGCCCCCCCCTTTCTGATAACTCGACCTGAGTCATCTTTTTTGAACTACAAACGGTACGTGCCGGGTCACCATTGGCGAGCGGTCGGACCAGTAGTAGGGTCATTTTGCTGAAATTACCAATTGAACTTTAGAAAAACTCCCAGTGGGAGAAAGCATCAGTCAAAGAAATTGGTTTTGGCGTGGTACTAAGAATTAACTATAGCTTTCATGTTGCTGCCGATAGTGTAGTACTAGGATTAGCCTCTTAGTGCACTGTATCTGACCCTTCTACGTTTGATAGCTGTATAATAGATTATATCATAGGCTACCCTACTAAGGCAATGCCTCAGGGTACATTATTTATAACCACTATAGTAGCTAGATACATAACAATAAAGCAGGCTGTTTGTCCCTTCGTTGACCAACTCAGTTAGCAGTACCCTGTTTCTACCCATTTTGGGGATATAGTTTTCGTAGTTAAGTAATTTCTAAAGGTCCAGCGTATGCGTGAACTGGGTGGTGTAGATTAGATATAAATATCTATGAGTTGTCTACAGCAGGAGCTAACTCATTAGTATAGTAGTGAGAATTCCCTATAGGGAGTAACTATTTGTACCTCAGGGCGAGCTCAGATAGGCTATAGGTGCGTACTAGCGCTAAGGAGGTTCAGCCTCTGCCTAGGTATAAAGGGGGGGGGTTTCTTGCTTGAAACTACTTTTCTTCTTTATCCTTTAGCAAGAACCTAACCTTAACCTGAACACTAAGCTCTCTGCCCTTTAGCCTTTAATTACTTTATTATGCCTTCTATCTCTAGTGTTAACATTGCCTATGTGTCTAATACGCTGATCCTGTGCTATATGTACTAGCTTCCCCCCAATTTAGAGCTGCAGCCCACCCTAGTTACCTACTAGTAGGTAGTATTATTCCTATAGGTAGCCCAACATAGTTCTAAGGGGTTTTCACTGACTTTTGTATAGGTGCGCCTACTGTCTAGTTTAGTTAATAACCAAGACTCCTCTCTATCTAAAGGGTACCCTTAAGTCCTTTATCTTTATTATACTCCCTGATAAGGGGTTCTGCGTTATTAAGGGCAAGTCTACTATATACGCTCTATGCTTAGGTTAGCACTCTAGTAGTTATATTCTAGTAAGTATTCTTGCCCATTGCTCATGCAAATAGACTATTAACTAGGATAGAGGTACTTCCTAAGTTTCGGCACGTAGTCAATGTCCTTGAATACTAGGTTTAAGTTGCCTACTGCTATACTCTCCGCGTATTTAAGGGTACTCTACCCCTGATGGACGATACCCTTATTGCCACTATCCTGTCCTATAGTACACTTAATTGGGACTGGGACTTCGCCTAGCAGTATGTGTAAGCTATAGTCCCTGCCTTCTAAGCGTTTAAGACTGAGGAGGCTCGTCTAATCAAGGAGCGTTATAGCAATAATATAGCATTATTCCGCTCAGCTTGGGAAAAGTCTACTGAGATAAACTTGTGACGCTATAAGGTATATCTAGTGCTGTTCTAGTGTTAGACTATAGTAGGCTGATATAGCGTAGCTGGGTATTAGCTCCATGGGCCTTAACCTCCCCAAGAATATAGTTATGGATGCGAAGAAGGAGGCTATTTTCTATGATTCCGGCTTGCAGAATTAGGAGCGTTGCTTCTACTACTACAGCACTTACATTGCTAAGGTGGCTAAGGGGCAGCTTAATAACAATAGTCTAGTTAAGTACTGTAAGACTCCTGCTTACTTAGAGAGCCCCTTCTATATAGAAGAGTAAGCACTAGTATACTTTTTAAGTATAGTAGATAGATTGACAATGTTATATACGTTTGGCTCAGCTAAGTATATTATCTATATATTTAGGGTATATGAGTAACATTCCTATATACTATAAGATAGGGGTAGGGTTATAGTTTATACCTTATCTGAAAGCGTACCTACAGGCATGTCTAATAATCTTGCTATCTTGCAATAGTTGCTTTATATAGGAGACTATCTAGTTCCCTTAGGATCTTAGATATTAGTATACTTAACCTAAGTCTTGCTAAATATTTGTTTTTTAGGGAGTCTATCTAGCTCCCTTAGGGGCTAGATATTAGTATACTTAACCTAGATCTCTCTACAGGGCTTTTCCTCCCTATAGCTAATATAGCCTTCCTCTACCTATTCCCTAAGACATATCTTAAGGGGTGGCCTAGTATTCTTAAAGGATTTCTTTATAGTTGGTGAGATTTAATTCTTGTTCCTAAGTTACCCTCTCCTCTAGCTACCCTAACTATTTAACCTAGAATTATTATCCTGTGGCTATGTCCTTATAACAAAGGATACCCTTAACCTTATAGTACTTTGTACTATCTTAGTCTAGGGCGTAGTCTAGGATATCTATAGGTCCTAGTTAGAAGGCCTTTAAGGTAATAGGGGTTCTCTACAGCTTAAGGAGGCTGATGTAGAATACTGGGTGGATTTGTACTATAGATAATGGCAGATCCAGTAGGTAAGCTAGCTTTCCCACCTTCTTAAGCACTGTGAAGGGCCTAAGGTACCAGTAGTTGAACTTCTTTAACAGTTTCGTTGTAGCAATATTCTTGTGGTTAAGGAGAACCTTATTACTAGGGGAGAAGTAGGCTGGTAGGCGTTTCTGGTTGTACCATTTCTGGTACTAAACTTAGGCATAATAGAGGTTGTTCGCTACCACCTCCCAGTTCCTAAACCACTCCTCTATTTTTGCGGTGACTTGCTGACGTAGGTCTACTAATATTCTAGTATATTAGGACCCATCCTATAGGGAGGGTATAGGTTTCTAAAGCTAGTGTTTGTCTGGCACCCTATCAAAGCTGGATAGCTTAGAGCTAAAAGATAACTTAATAGGCAAGAACTTAGTAGCTGAATGCTGCTTAGAGTTGTATACGTACTTAGTATATAGTAGTAGGTCTACCTAGTTGTCCTGTGACTGGTTTATATAGATCTAGAGGTAGGATTCCATCTCCTAATTTAGCCGCTCTGTTTGACCATTAGTTTGAGGATAGAAGGTAGTTAACAAGTACTTCTTAATCTTAAGATAGTAGCATATGTCTGACTAGAATTAGCTGGTGAATACTAACCCTTGGTCCATAACTAGCGTGGTTAGGGGACCTATCTTAAGGAAGGCTTGCTTTAGAAGCAGTTTGGCCAGCTATTAGGCTGTGATCGTTTTGTTTATAGGAAGGTACTAGGCGTACTTTGAGAAGTAGTCCACTAGTACTAGTACGGCATTATACTTATTCCCTATCTTATCCTTTGATTC
Organism: Amniculicola lignicola CBS 123094; assembly: GCA_010015725.1. Taxonomy (NCBI): domain Eukaryota; kingdom Fungi; phylum Ascomycota; class Dothideomycetes; order Pleosporales; family Amniculicolaceae; genus Amniculicola; species Amniculicola lignicola. The sequence goes on along the minus strand of ML977687.1, from coordinate 23,259 downwards.
AGGCAGGTCTGTCATGAAATCGAGGGAGAAGTATTTCCACGGCTTAGTAGCTAATGGAAGGGGTTCTAGCAACCCTAACAGCTTATACTAGTGAATCTTATTCACCTAGCAAGCAGTATAGTAATAGATATATTTCTTTACGTCTTTGTAGAGGTGTTTCTAGAAGTACTTCTATTATAGGACTTTAATAGTCCTTGCAGTGCCGTAGTACCCTCCTATTAGGTTATTATAATTCTAATTAAGGATAGCTTCCTACAGAGATATATTATCAGGGATCTATACTTTCCCCTCTCTGCGGAGGACTCTGCTGGGATTAACTACCTAGTATAGTATACCCTTTAATGCTCTGCCCTCTTCCTGCCTTATCAGCGACTTATACCCAGAATAGGCCACATCCTAGGCTTAAGACTATCTGATATAGTTGAGTAAGAGGTTTAGGGGTTCTAATATGAACGCGTTTTCTTTAGATACTGCTCTACGTACCTGTATGTACCTTAAGGGTGTACTAATATTTATCACCGCTACTATAAGCGCCTTAGTGCATTGCTTGGATAATTGAGTAGTAGGAGTATAGTCCTCTAGTACTGCTTCAAATAGGGTATCCTTATAAGGGTCTGATTGACTAGTAGAGCTTATAGGACTCCTAGGGGGTAACGTATTACTAAATAGACTTATGCTGCGGATATCCTATACTAAAGGTATTATTTTGGAGAGTTAATGGGTACCTATAGAACTAGCTCTAGGGAGGGCCTCTCCCTGCGCTTTCAGCTCAGCTTCCTACTAACTTTTTACTTAAGCCCTAGTTGTCTAGATAGACTAGATTTGAAGCTTTTACTGGAGTGTTAGTAGTATAGTATCTCTTATACACTAGCCTACTCTAAGTATAAAGCCCTTCTTATAGTTAGGTCTTTAAGAGGGGGTATTAGTAGGATTATCCACCCCTAGCTTGTATTCAATTTCAAAATTATACTTTGCCAGTTCCTCTGCCTAGTAAGCTTGCTTAGAGGATAGTACTTTAGTTATTATAAAGTACTATAGGTTGTTATAGTTAGAGAGTACTTAGACTATATCTAGGGCATAGGTGGCGTAATGCTACTACTGTTAGAAGGTAGATATAATAGTACATAGTTCCTTATTGTATATTAGCCAGTTAATTTTAGGTCCTAAAAACTTCCGGCTCTAGTATACAACTAGCTTCCAATGTTTTTCTAAAGCTGTAGTGGTATCTTGTAGCTAGAGTATAATAGCTGCTATTGTAAAATCTAATATATTAGTGATAATTATCACTAGCTTCTTAGTCTGGAAGTGCTAGAGGACTAGGGCCCCTAAAAACTTCTCCTGCAGTTCTTCAAAGGTAGTATTAGCCTCTTAAGGCTAGTACTAGGGCTGGTACTACTTAGTAGGCCCTTTCTTTATCTACTTCTTCCCCCCTTTCTTTTCAAGGCCTTCTAGGCCTTGCTTTAGGTCCTGGGTGGACCTAAGCAGGTCTGTTAATAGCTTAATAATAGTACTATAATTAAATATAAATTATTAGTAGAAGTTAGTAAACCCTAGGAAGACCTAGATATCCTAAAAGCTTATAGGTGCAGGCTATTTATAGATAGTCTATACTCTAGTTAGGTCTATTACTACTCCCTCAGGGGTAATAATAAAGCCTAGGAACTCTACTACTTTAGTGGAGAAGACGCACTTGCTAGCTTTGCAAAAAAGCCCCTAATTAAGTAGTCTTTGAAGTACTTCCTTAATATAAAGGTTATATTCCTTCTTATCTTCACTATAGATAAGGATGTTGTCTAAGTATATAATGCATGTGTGATCTAGGAGCCCTCCTAAGGCTCTCTAGATATAGGACTGGAACGTAGCTGGAGCGTTAGCTAGTCTAAAGGGCATAATAAGGTACTCAAAGTGCCCGTAACGAGTTTTAAAGGCAGTCTTCCACTTATCACCTTCTTTGATATAGAGTTAGTGATACGCATCGCGTAAATTAAGCTTAGTAAAGACCTTTGCCTTTGATAGGTGATCTAGTATCTTACTAACCAGTAGGATAGGATAGCAGTTCTTTACTATAACCTTATTAAGGCCTTAATAGTCTACACAAAGTCTTATAGTACTATCTACTTTAGGGACAAAGAGAATAGGGGTACCTACAGGTAACTTGCTAGGATAGATCTAACCCTTCTCCTATACTGTATTAAGGTATTCCTAAAGGAGGTCTAGCTCCTTTCTAGAGAGGTTATAGATGGGCATATTAGGAATCTTCCCACCTATTTCTACGTTGATGGTATAGTTATACTTACTGTTAGGGTGGATAACCTAGGTTTAGTTTTTGCTAAAGTTTATCCACCAGTAATAGAGCTTATCTGGAATGAACTTAAGCTCTTCCCTATCTAGTGCGTTATCCCTTAATAGGGTAAATATAATCTCTAGGCCCTTGTGCATCTACACTGACATAATAGTAGCCTATTATAGTTTACTATTATAAATAGCCTTAACTATATGTCGTACTGCCTTGTTAGGTAACTATGCTAATAAGGGCGTGTTCTAGATACACTTCCTTAAGTGCTTAATTACATTAAGAGTCTAGTTTTTAAGCTATAGTAACCCTCTTTCTTTGTAGTATTGGCTTGTGTGGGACACGTCTCTACTAGGCCTCTACTAGCCTATTACTAGTCTAGGGTCCTCCTACAGGAGTTCCATTGACAAGGTATCTATAGATTCCTTATTAATTTCCTAGAATTGTATCTGTAATAGGTGGAGTATATATGCTTATTCCCTATAGTAGATATCTTAGAGGAGTTCCAGCATATCTATAATATAGACCTAGTTATACTCCTAAGCCTCTATCCACTATTTAAAGGTTCTAGTAGAGAAATAGATTTAGGGGTCTACGGCTTGTAGCTATAGGTACCCTAGGACTAGATTATAGCCTGTAAAGTCCGCTGCCTAGAACCTTTAAGGGCCTACTATCTTCTTAATGCCTTTTAAGTTATAGCAGTAGGTTATTAAATTATACAGCTTCCCTAGGGAGAGCTTGTTATTATTGATAAATGTAGTAACAGGTTTCTAATAGAACAAGCCTTGTTTAAACTGTCCCTATGCTATGTACTAATAGCTAATTAGATTTAGTTCTGCTCTGCTATTATATAGTGCTCAGAGGGGGTATAGATAGCTGTTGGGTTAAGTAATTATTACTTCTACAACTATCCACAGGAACTTCCTATAGGTATTCTTTCCTAATAGTAACTAGGATAGGTTTACTATTAGGAGTGGTCTTTTCCTAAGTCTTCCTACAGGCAACTAGGAGCGGTATTACTGCTAGTAGTAGTTAAACCTTATAGGTTTCACTAGTAGGGCTTGTAATTACCTGTCCCTTAAGCTCCTTGACTACTATACAAATCCCTAGAGGTTAACCTTAAAGAGTTATTACCAGCTTAATGCTGGCTCGTAGTTAGGGAGGGATTAGACTAGGATAGGGTGCTTATAGTACTGCCTTGTAATAGTTTTTAGTCTATCTTCTTCCAATCCCAAGAGGGCTTAGTAGTCTGTTAGGAAGCACTTCGTTTTCTGCTGTTCAACCCTTGGCTAGTGCTTGCTTAAAGTGACTTCTTAGCCATTTTAAGGTTCTTCTTAAAAGAAGCCCATGTCTAGTATTCTTAGAGGACTATAAGGCGTTGTACCTTATTGCGTATCAAGGTAGGGGTTTTAGCCTATATAAAGGTAATCTTAATCTCCTTATTCTTAGAGCCGTCAAGGTTATAGAAGAATAAATTCTCTAGGAGGGATTCCTTTTTGCCTAGCTGGAGCAGGAATAAATCTATAGTGTTATTATCTCTCCAGCTGAGATTAAAGAACCGTCTATAGTTTTCGAATTTGGCTAGGACTAGGTCCTGTACTAATCTAGTGACTTCCTAATATAGGTCTACCTAAGTAATAATAGTACTAGCGTCTATCCTCTATTGTAGGAGTTTGCAATAGGTAGTATACAGTAATATACCAAGTACCCATCTAGTCTATATAATAGAATTAGTTATTACCTACACTATATTAAACGCAGAGTTGATATTATATCTCTATTATTTAACAGCAGCTGCGTATAGGGGTTGCTGCTTAGTCCCTAAACTTAGTTTAGGTTAAGTGTTATAAAGTGCCTATAGTACTTTATAGGCTAGCTCTGTATTAGTCTAAGCTATAATAGGAGTACTGCTAGTAGAGTTTACTAAAAGTTAAGCATAGTTAACTTAGGTTTAGAGGTGGGTAATCTCCTTAGGAGGTGTACCTTAATCCTTAGCTTTAAAAAGCAGTTGCATCCGCTATCCTAGAATACTAAGAGGCGTGATATCTCCCCTTAGTCCTAGTATTAGGACCCATATAGGGAGTACTTAGGTTAAGCTTAGCTAGTCAACAGGGGTTTGCGCTGGGGTGCCTAAGTAGCATCTAGCTCTACTAACCAAACTGGTTGGTGTAGGGACTTCGTCCCTACCAGCCCCCTTGCTATCTGATAGCGTTGCGCCTTCACTCTACTAATTAGCTATTACTACCCAGCTATTAGATCCTAGTGTATAAGATCTGCTTCTAGTTAACGTAGTAGCTAGGGCCTTATCTTCCTTGCTAAGGTTATCTTAGCTATTATCTTTAGGGTTGCTTATAGCCCTATGATAGGTAGCTCCTAGAATCCCTCTAGTGCCTTAGAGCCCTAACTCCTGCTGGAGTTGCTCCTTATCTTTATTATTACTTATCTCCACTACGCAGGGTTTAGATAGCTTTAATAAAGGTTGCTTTCCCTGCTGTTGAGTAGATTGAGCAGGTATAGGCTTTGCCTTAGGAGGCATTTCACCGCCGATAGGTATATATTAGGTTAGTAACGGGTTGTCACTGGATCGTAGTGATTACAAGAATGGAAAAAGTTTCCTAGTAAAAGAGGTGCTAATTACGAATTGACTGCCTCCTTGTATTAAGGGGAGGAGAAGGATTTGAATTGTAAGGCACGTTATGGTAGGTAATTCAGATCAGGGCAAAATGTATATATTAAGACAAATCCTTGAGGAGCCCTTAAGGATATATCCAAGAATATATAGGATAGGTTAGGTGACTAGGGCTAGTCTTGGCCTAGGGCGCCTCTAAGGGTGATCCGTAGGATCTCCGTCAGAGCCTATGTAGAAATGTCCCTAACAAAAGCCTAGCCAGCTTACTTCCTCAACCAGCATAAGACTTCTCTTATTTCTTACTAGACCTTTGGCCTAGATTAAGATAGGAAGAGAGCTGATTTAGCCTTTAAATATAAGCTCTACTTTAAGCTTCTTTAGAAGAAGATATAAGAGTATTAGATTGAGCTACAGCATACATATAATATAGATAAGAAGGGCTACCTTATTGGTATACTCTTAAGGACAAAGTAAATCTTCTCTAAGTAGAAGTATAATGAAGGCAGCCTTAAGTAGGTAATACAGGATAGCAATTATGAGTGGATTACCTATATTGCCTGTATCTATACTAATAGATCTGCCCTACCTTTAAGCCTTATCTATTAAGCTACAACTAGTAATATTCAAGATAGCTAGTTATAAGACTTTAATCTAGCTTAATATACTACCTTCTTTGCCTTATCTCCTACAGGCTGGACGAATAATAAGCTAGGCCTATACTAGCTAGAATAGGTGTTTAACTTAAGAATAAAGAAGGTAGCTAGGCGAGCATATAGGCTCTTAATTCTAGATAGCTATAGATCTCATGTATCTATGAAGTTTATCAACTACTATAACTAGAATCAGATTCTACTTATAGTCTATCTACCTTACTTAACTTATATACTGCAGCTACTTAATATAGCCTTGTTCAAGCTACTAGCTACAGCCTACTTAGATATACTGGTAAGCTTTATGTATAAATCTATAGGATTTACTACTCTTACTAAGTAAGACTTCTTTCATCTATTTAATAAAGCCTAGGAGATCTCATTTATAAAGAAGAATATCCTCTCTAGCTTTGAAGCCTGTAGGATAGAGCTATTCAACCCTAAGATAGTCCTTACTTAATTTAGTGATCCTGCCCTAAGCAGGCCTTCTTCTAGTGAGAGCTCTTAGTCAGTCCTTACTACTTAAGACTGGAGGTATATAGAAAAGCTTCTGCAAGGAGTAGTCAGTAATATATATAACTAATAGGCTTAGAAGCTTAGTAACACAATCTACAGTCTCTCAATCCAGGTAATAACTCTCTAGATAGAGAATTAAGGCCTAAGTAGAGCTCTAGTTAATAAGAAGAAGAAGAGGAAGCGTAGCAAGGCTCTTCCGCTTAAAGCTCTGCCACAGTACCATAGTGGAGCTGTATTCTATAGCCCTTGAAAGGTCCAACAAGCACGTAAATAATAGGCTGAGAAGGATACTGCAGCAGAGCTCATACGCATTCAAAAAGAAGAGAAGACTAGACCCAAGATATCTGAGAAGCTTAAGAAGGCTCAGATTACTGAGGAGAAGAAGCATGCGAAGGTAGCTGCAAAGGAAGCTCAAGATAGAGAGCTTGAGCAAAAGCGACTTCAGAAGCAGGAGGCTCAGCTCACTAAGCAGGCTAACCAGCAGCTTCAAAATGACTCTAAGGCAGCTAGAAAGGTTGCTAGGCCTCCTTAAGCTCGTATTGGTACATCAGGGCAGGTAGTTAATAAGCTATCAATTGTTGAAGTAGGGGAGCTGCCACGGCAGGAAAATCGACGAGGTCGAGCTATCAAGCTTCCTGATCGATATCGCAACTAGCTAGTACGCGCAATAGAATCACCGTGATTAGTTTCCTACTCTATCAACTCTCTAGCTATATCAATCAATTATTTAATACTGTAGGCTCTCAATTGTAGAGGGACTGCACGGCAAATTCCGTGCGTCAGATGAGACCGTGCGTTGGCTGATAAGATTTAGTAGTGTAATTGCCGGACTGGGGAGCTGGGGAGCTGGGGAGCTTGGACCGGGGGATGGATGTGGTGGTGGAAGGGAGAGGATAAGTAAATGTGTAGGCTTGTGCGGTCTTGGGCTGAATAGACACGCTGCTGTGTCTGATGCGCTTCGGTCAGTTCTGTCGGAAGTCTTGCTGGGAGCTGCGGGAGTGAGGAAGTCGCAGAACTTGTTAGGGGCCTGCTGTTCTGACAACGCTTAACTACCTCTGGTGCAAAACTTACACCGTGCTCAATCAGCTTCTGTCCAACACCTACACTGTGTCGCCATCATACAGCACCTTTCCACCTCTCCTAGAACACGAATCCTTATACTCTAAGCCTATTGTATGTGAAAAGCCATGTTTTCCCCCTCGTTTTTCCTACGGCCCAAAACTGCACAGACAACAAAGCTGTTACTGCGTATGCAGAGTAGAAAAAGGAGACCAGGAGCGCTGCGTCAAAACAACATCACTCATTGTTAGGGTATTTCCTGTGAGAACCTCATCTCTTTCAGACAGAGGGGATACCGAATCTAACCATGGGAGTGGTGTATCATCTACAAAAGTGCCCCTCGATGTCCATCCCGATATGCCATCCATGGACCAGAGCAAGCTCCCAGTTGCCGCTGAAACATACGGTAGGCTGCGTATCCCTATTCCACGTCAAACGCAACCAGTCCACTTTGGACAGCAAGCAGACGTGCGCGCAAAATCATTGAGAACCCGCCCTGTTAGATCCCACGTTAGCTCCCATCGAACATATCCCGTCAGCCAAGGCAAGGCTACAACCCAAATTGGCCCTCGACCTCTCTCCTCCTCCTCTCCCTCTCCTGCTCCTCCAACTCCTGTCGAGCTCTCTCATTTTCCTCAGTAAGCCCTTTGACACCCTTCAGTCGTTGGCGCTCTTCGTACATTGCGCGCCCGCGCATGATGCGTTCGACAATCTCCCCAGCGTTGACGTTTTGAAAATTGTGGTTTTGGATCTCGCGGTAGAGGTCCATGGATTTAGGGGCCGCATACGGGTCGTATGTGAGCGGCATAAAGGACGTCTTGCCATGGTAAACCGCCGTGGGTGTTCCATAGGGCAGACTTTGTAAGAAGCCTTTGGAGAGCGAGAATGGCGAGCCGAATAGGACGGCGTGCACGTACTGTTCCAAGTTAGTCATATCCAAGGGTTTGATACGATTCCAATGCTGACCTTGCACTGCAGGACGCACAATCCTCGCTCGAAGATGTTCATGATGGGGTAGTTGACGCCCTTCCAGTGGTTGATTACGTCGTCGTCATGGATGCCCACGAGGATGAACACGGGCCCGTAGTCTTCCTTGGCCTTCTTGATGCGCTCCTGTGTCGCCTCCTCGGTGTACCAGCCGCGTTCCCTCGCAGCCTCCTCCTCGGCCTGGGTGACAAGTCGCAGGAATTCAATGTGTCCGCTCGAAAACAGATCCCACCCGCCATCGACGTAGACAAAAGTCTGTCCCGGCTTCGGCTTCTTGCCTTTCTCGATCTTTTCAAACACGCCCTTCTCTTCCCGGACTGCGGAGTGGTGGTGATGGTGCGGCGTGGAATGTTGGCGGTTGCCAGTGCTGGGCCGCCGCACCTCGGGCGCGCCCTGTGTAGAGCTCTGTGTGGTCCTCCGCTGCTTGACTGGTCGCGGGGCGTGCCAGTACCACACATCGCATCCCGGCGCCAGACCCGTTGAGTCGGTCGCATAGTCACGAATCCTTTGGAGCATGGCTTCGCCCGTACTCTTCTGCTCCTCGGCGTTGCCCGGGCCCTCGACGCCGCCCAAGACGCGCGACAGGTCGTTGATGAAGTGCGTTTTGGTGCACAGCAGCATGCGCCCCACGAGATCCGTCGTCGAGATGCCCGGCGTGCGCTTGACCACCTTGAAGCGGTCCGCCGCCTTGACGAAGCGGTAGCAGTCCTGGCCGTTGCTGTCGGAGGTGATGTCGTCGCCGTGCACCACATACCAGCACCCGTAGTGTGTGATCCAGGGCAGCGACGTCACATAGGGCGCGCGGGGGATTGCTTTTGTCGCCCAGCGACAGGCTTCAACGGCCATGATCCTGCGCGCATCAGCGTGGTGTCCCTCGGCAGCAGGAGGCAGCATACCGCTCATCGAGACGCATCACCGTCGGGCCCTTGTTCTCCATGATGGCCTCGTCCGAGTGCACGCCAACCAGCAGCTCGGTGCCCAGCTGGCGGGCCTGCAGCATGGCTCCCGCGTGGCCTGCCGTTGTCAGCACGTGTCAGCACGTGAAGGGGGAGCAAGAGGGGGGGGGGGTCGCACCGTGATGGCTAAAGTCGAAGCATCCATCAATCCAGATGCGGTCGTGCGAGATCTCGACGTCCTCCTGGGGGTCAACGGGCCACTGGCCTTGTGTTGGGATCCATTCGCCCTGGGAGGGTTAGAGGGTGCTTTTTTGGGCATAGAGGGAGGATGCTGTACCCGCGCGCTGTGTCTGCGCTGCATGACGATGGTGGGGGAGGCGGGGATGCAGGGGATGCAGGTGTCTTCACGAGGTGGAATCTAATGTGTGGAGAGATGGAGTGGTACTGTAGTTTGTGAGGTGCTTGTGGAGGCGGTCGCTCGGCAAGCGGTCGCCTGGGCTGCACGTGGTCCTGCTGGGCTTGTGTGTGGCGATCACCTGGCCGTCGCCGCCCACATGCCACCCCGCGGTGGTGTTTCTGCACGCCTCGGTGGCGGGGTGGGCCATTCGCCAACCAAGACACCCCTCACCCCCTGTTGGCGCACCACGGCGTGCTGATGGCGTCCAGCGGAGCGCGGTTCCTGCGTTTGGCGGGCGGAAGCACACGGCGGAGAGCTCGGCGCCAGCCATGCCCTCACGCTGGGGCAGCCTGCGAGGCCCTTTGCTCCCCAATCTCCGGGCTGACCAGGCGCTCGCTATGCCCCATGTATACACGCACCGCTGTGCCAGCGGCTAGCGCCCGCGACTTCGCGACTCTCCTCCCTCGCAGTCCCCCTCTCGTCGCCCGCGCAGCCACCGGCACCCGTCTCGTCCGGCGCAGGCCATGCCGACTCGCGCAGTGCCCTTTGCTGGTTGAGGTTTGAGAAGTGACATAGCTCGGCCCCTGATTTCCCGCACTAGCATTCGCCGGCTCCCAGTACTCGGGACCAGGAGGCCATGGCCGACCCGCACGACGCCCACAACCTGGGCCTGCCCCCGCCGACGTCGACCCCTTCCAGCAGCATCTTTGGCAGACGGCCGTCCTTCTTCGGCCGCAGCAAGCCCAACACCGCGCCTGGCACCGGCAGCAGAGCGCCCTCGCGCACCGCGACGACCCCGCCCGTCCACCCCAATCTACCACCCGCACTCGCACCCGCACTCGCACCCGCACCCGCACCAGCTCCCGCCGCGGCAGAAGCGTCCACCACCAGCACGAGCACCAGCACCAGCACCAGCACCGGCGACGTGCCGCCCGCGTTCCCCAGCCAATACGAGTTCCCGCCCAAGGGGCCCTCGACGCCGCCGCGCCGCAAGCACTCGCGGTCCAGACACAGCATCTCGTCGCTGAGTGCGGATATCGGCACATCGCTGCGCAGGTCCCGCTCGGCCTCGCTGCGAACCAACACATCGTCTGCCGGCACCGCCTCGTCCTCGCACAAGAGGGACCCCTCGGCCACGCTGGCCTCCTTTTCGCCCGAGAAGCCGGCTGCATCGCAGACCTCCCGCCCGACCCTGTCCATCTCGACCTTCTCCCGCAAGCAAAAGTCGGCTGAGAATGTGAAGCCGCCCGACGGGGGCAAGCAGGTGTACGAAAAGAGCCCGCTCAGCGCCGTCGACAACCCCAAGACGCCCTTCGCCATGAACGTCCCCCATGTCCCCCACCGCTACCCCCCGACCCAGAAGGAGGTGCAGCTGGCCCGCCAGCAGAGCAACCTCGGGCCCGGCCTTGGCCAAGCTGCCCCCGTGGGTGGCGGAGTCAATCCCAATGCCATCTTTCAGCACATCCACGAACTGGCCTCCAAGCGCATATCCACCCTCGACTACCTCCGCAAAGCGTACGACCCTCTTCTGTACCCCCTGACATGACCCCCTTGCTAACCCACCCCAGCCACGAAGGCCGCATCTACTGGTTCAACACGCTGCTCTTCGCCAAGAACGACCTCACACGCCTACCGTCCTTCACGCCGCGCAACCTCTCCCGCCGCGCCACCAACTACCTCCTCCTCGGCTTCTCGCTGCCGACCATCCTCGACCTCAACGCCAACTCGCCCACCGACTACCTCAAGGCGCTCAACGCACTCCTCGCCGAATTCGAGCAATACCAGTCCATCCACCCCCCAGACGGCAGCACCCCGAGCAGCCTGAGCCGCGGCCGCATGGGCCAGATGTTCAAAAAGAGCGTCATGGGTGGCAAGGGCCGGCGCAGCAGCAGCGCGGCAGGCGACTTCCCCATGCTCCATCTGGGGAAAGAACACGACTCGATGAGCGGGCTGGAAGGGGGCGACGACCACCTCCTGCCCAACGAATCCTACATCCATCTCCAGACGCCGTCGCTGCCCTTTGATCCCGACTTTTTCAGCACGTTTGCGACGCTGTGCGATGTGTTGATCGACTGCTACACCAAAATCTTGACCCTGCTGAGCACGCCCGAGAGCGTCGTGGATGCGGGTGGCGGCGTGCCGAGTACGGTTGGGGACCTGTTCAGCAAGGCGGACGCGAGGGTCAGGAAAATCATCCTGGGGGGCGTGGTGAGAGAGTTTGAGGAGAGTTGCAGACTCGGGGTGAGGGGCGAGGTGGGTGGGGTGGGGAAGGTGGTGTTGGGGGGGTTGATGTAACCACCTAGTCTGAGGGGAAGGAGAGCGCAGAGATGCATCTTGGCTGCAACGAGCATGATGAGATGAACGGGCTTTATGATACCCGGATGTGCATTCGCATGGGCTTTTGGCGTTTCCTGGTGGGATCACGAGCATGATGAATATACTATACCCTGATATAATGCGCAAGACTTGTAAATTTACGCAATGCAATGCAATGCCATGCCATGCCATGATACCCATCCTTTTTTTCCCCATCCCATCTCTATCCCCT